>VUQI01014680.1:5669-28525 GCA_015106735.1 Paratilapia polleni
ACAAGGCTCTGTTTCTTTTTTTTTTTTTTTTTAAATAACTGGGAAAACTTGGAATGGACAATTTATGATCATGATTGCAGTTCTTCTGCTGTTATCTCCACATTTCACCTGTTCATTCTCATCCACACTCTTCCCCCTCCATCCTTTCTACCCTTCCTTACACACACCTGCACACATAAGTACACATAAGTACCTTCACACCCGCACAAACCCATGCATCTGCTCTTTATCGGACTCCATGTGACATGCTGAACTGCATGTCCTCTTTGCAGATATGTCCCCCCTACTCAAACAAATCTTTAGCTGTCTTATTATCAAACTTAGTTTCGTTTGATACTCGGAAGTATTAATAATTTCATCTTAGAAAAGTTTGATTAAATATCTGTTTGTTTGTTATTTAGCCAAAGTAACACTGAAGTAATTTTTATCCATCCATCCATCCATCCATCCATCAATCTCCTTAACTGCTTGTCCACTTCATGATCATGGGGTAGGTGGAGCCTATCCCAGGTGTCATGGCACGGGGGTACACCCTGGACAGATCACCAGTCCATCACAGATGATCCTCATCATTTATCAAGTTCTGGGTCTTGTCTGTATTTTCTTGTTATATCATGGTTGGCCAAGTACACTATTTAAAATTCTAAAAGTAGCAACATTTGACAAAAAATTAATTACATAGGAAATTATGAGGAAATTTTAACAAGTATTGCAGACATTTAAAAACTCTTCGAATCATCATGATTTGAACCCCTATTGAGTCTCTCCTCACAAAAAGGTGTAGTCAAATGACTCACTAGGAGTGAATCACCAAAATGCCACGAGGGCACAGATGAGAACTATGTGCCACTTAGCTGGAACTAAAGCCCATGAAACACCATGTGCAGTGACATAAACACATGTATGAAGGTGAGATAATTCCTGAAGGCGCAGCACTAAATTTGGCATTTTAAAGCACCACGCTGAAACTTCCACATTCACGTGCAAAATGTCAACATTCCAATTCCTCGCATGTTTTGGATGTCCAAAATACTGAGGGCAACTTTTAAATCTAGAAATTGGAATACATGCAAGTCCTGCCTGCAATATTACTATTTGCAAATGTTTAGCAGATTAGAGCCTATGTGTCCAGGTAACTTAAAATAGACTGACTGAAGTAAAAAGGGTGTCTAAGCTGTGATTTAATAATACATTTAAAGGCACTGTTATTTACCAAGCGTAGGAATGTCTCAGGGATTTTTTTTCTGTTTGTTCAAGGGTTTTATTGAGACAGTTGTTATATAATGTCATTTAAACCAGACACAGGAAAAAGACAGGCTAAATCATAAAGATTATACTGTACAGATCCAATTACTGTGAATGACAAACCTGCCCCAGCTGCTTGCTAATGCAGCTGATGTGCAGCAATACATCATTGGGATGCTGTTGTTGTGTTGTTTTTATTGAGAACGCTGAAGTGGCTTGATGTGACAGTGTGAGTGAAGATCCTGAGAGACAATGGACTCGCTCAAGGTCATATCTGACAGGACATTATGCTCAGAGCCTATCTGACTGTCTGAGGAGGCGCTGGAGAAGGCACAGAGGGGAATAAATACAGTATGCGTTTCCTGTCCTTTCCTTGCATCTTCCTCTTCTCTGTGGTTAGCATGCTGAGAAGGGCCCTTGAAGATACATTTTGCTTTGTACTCCAGATTACTTAATGGCTCACATTCACTGACCACCATTAGCCGTATTTACACAGTATGCCTCTTGTTCTTTCTCTGTGCAAGGGTGTCATGCATTTGGATCAGCATGGAAACAGCCTGCACAAAACAACATAATTCTATGCCATGAAGCTCACTAGGTGATGTACATATGTCCTTCTGCCCTCTGGAGATTTACAAGTGGGAGGGAAAATAGGCAGAATGTGGATGCTCTGGTGTCCTTTTGATGGCATCTTTATTACCTATTTGTGACATGAGATTGAAAACCCCGGGAAACTGCAAGGGAGGGCAAGGCTGTGTGTCTTAGCGTGCGTAACTATAGGTATATAGATGAAAAGGGAAAACAGGAAAAAGAGGGCAAACAGCTGGTGGTACTGGAGTCAGTATGGAGAAAAGTAAATGTTAAATAAAGATGAATTGGATAAAATGAAAAGAAAGACCAAGGAAAGGACATGAAACGGAGGTTGGAAGGGAATGGAGCACTTGGGAGGAGGGGCATCTGATGAAAAGGGTATCTGCTCTCCCAGGGGTCAAGCTGTCAGAGTGACTTGGTGGCATTTGTTGTCCCACCTTTCCACTGTGACCTTACAATGAGCCAAGGGGAAACAAGAGACCAGCATAGTGGCTTGTCATCAATATCACATCTGACACCATCTCTCTCTCTATCTCTCTTTCGCTCTCAAGCAGACTCATGCCAGCCCATCAGTCCATGATGTGTACTTACAAAGGCAGACAGCGTCTTGCAAGCTCAGGTTGCACTGCAAGATTTAAACCTGGAAAACTTTAATTGATGAGCTGTCTGTCTATACTTGGCAATGTCATGAATTTCAACCAAAAGCTGAACCATGACTCAGCAAGTGTGCAGTCTATTTCACAAATTTATTCCAAACCTATTTCCAAACGCTAATTTATGACAAATTTGACATTTCGGGAATAGCTTTCAAAAATCATTGGGAAATCCTTGTGATTGCCTGGTGATTCTGCCCGTCAGGTCCAGAAAAGTTTTTTATTGATGCCTGTGTGAAGAAGAGAACCGTCAATCATCTATTGTACAGCCTACCTGGAATAATGATCTCCATTTAGAAACAGTTTTATTTATTAGCTCAAAATAGAAAACTGATCAGTTCTTGCCAAAGAGTAATGAGATGGTTCCCACCTCCATCTGCTTTCAAATACCCCCTCTCTCACACACTCGCATTCACATTTCAACTCCCACATGGTGCATCAGCTATCACCCTTTATTTACGCGAAACAAAAAAAGACCTCCAAATGATGAATTCCGCGGCAACCTGTCTCAACTGTCCTCCCTCTGTGTGATTGTCAGCATCGTTTACCCCTGCCATATTTTTTCACTTTGCTAATTTACCCACAAGGTGAGAGGGTGCTGGGAAGCTCCTAAAAGTCCTCTGGCTCCAGATGTCTGGACCAGATGTCCCATTATTTCTGGAGTGGTCCTGTGATTTTATTTTTATCTGTTTCCAGCTCTTTGCACCTATGGTAACCCCTGCTTACACACACACACACACACACTCAAACATACACATACCACAGTGGACTACTGGACACATACATACATTTGCATGCAAATAAAAACCCCTTTGAGATTACCCCCACGTTTAGGATTTATCTAAACACTTTCTAATTAAAAGTTAACAAGTAAAGTCTGTGTACAAAGTATTTAACAACATCATTTCACAGATGTTCTTTTACAAACTTTGGTGTTATTCTTGCAGAATGCAAATTAGCCTAGCAGTTATACTATTAACACCCTATTAGGCAGATGACAACCTAACACAGTATCCATGGCATGGTTTTGTTTTTTACTATGCAGTACACAGTTAATCATCTGGGATGACAGGCTGGTGCAGAGCCTAAAACCTTTTCATGTGGTCAAGGTTAATTAATATTTGCAAGTAGAATTTATTAATTCATGAAATGAATGAATACCTAAAGGAAAAATAATTGTTTTTGCTATGGGTTGTTTGACAGCAACGTTACCATTGCTCTTTCCTTAGCTCAGATTGTGTCGTCTTTCATAATTTGCATTAATCACTTAATTGACTCTATACATATCTAATTAAATGAACAATTTACCATTTTCTCAACTCATATTTTGTTGTCACTCAGCTCAGCCCAGATCATGCAATCCATAATATTTTTTTCTCACAATGTCTACTTTTAGAAATAGACTACATTTTCTTTTCTTGATCTGATTAACTACAATATGAGCAAACTTTTAGACTTGCGGACTATGCAGTTGCTGTTTCATTCCATGGCTATATATATACTTAGCACAAAAAGTAAGGAAATTTGTGTTTGGTCGATTATTTCTTTGTTGTAACAATGCTTCTTGGCAATAAATCTCATACCGTTGGAAAGCCTGTTTATTTCCCTTTAAATGGTGCCACATTTGTAAGGAAAATGCATTTGTGGGTTGAGCAGCAGAGTTGAGTATGTGGGATGCGCCTATGAAGAACTTGCCAAATCTTCTCTGCCATTGCCAAACAGCTTATTCTGCTATTGACTCTTGTTTGGTGTTGTTTATTGGATTGGATGATTGAAGTCTGAAGAAACAAGACATATCGGCCATTCAACAATTTAATAATTTAACAAATGGGGGCCTCAGTAGCATGTGGAAGAACCATACACAGCCACAACAGCCTGGCACCTGCTCTTCATCCTGGTCACCAGCTTGGTCACACACTGCTGTGGGATGGCATCCCATTCTTCAACCAGCATTTGTTGCAAGTCAGCCAATGTGGTTGTGTTGGTCACTCTGGCATGAACAGCACGCCAAAGCTGGGCGCAACCCACATACTCAACTCTGCCACTCAACCCACAAATGCATTTTCCTTACAAATGTGGGACCATTTAAAGGGAAATAAACAGGCTTTCCAACAGTATAAGGCACCTGTTAGTGGGTGGGATATATTAGGGAGCAAGTGAACATTTTGTCCTCATAGTTGATGTGTTAGAAGCAGGAAAAATGGACAAGCGTAAGGATTTGAGCGAGTTTGACAATGGCCAAATTGTGATGGCTAGACGACTGGTTCAGTGCATCTCCAAAACTGCAGCTATTGTGGGGTGTTCCTGGTCTTCAGTGGTCAGTATCTATCAAAAGTGGTCCAAGGAAGGAACAGTGGTGAACCAGCGACAGCAAAGGCTAGCCCGTGTAGCCCCCGTGTGGGCTAGCTACTGTAGCTCAAATTGCAAAAGAAGTTAATGCTGCTTCTGATAGAAAGCTGTCAGAATACACAGTGCATCGCAGTTTGTTGCGTATGCTCAGCAAAAGGGGGACCAATACAATATTAGGCAGGTGGTCATAATGTTATGCTTGATCAGTGTATATTATTATATTATCAGAAATCAGACACTCATGCAGATCCCTAAATTTAAGAAACTGCTACACTGTTTTAAATTCTCTTCTATGTCATTATCAGCATGGCATCAAGCTGCTTAAGGAACTATAATTTGCATCATTTAGCAGTCAGCGAGCCAGCACAGGATGTTTTTCCTCAGAATGGCAGAAAACACAAACCCTTACAGCTCACTAATGTATTACAACCCCTGCAGTGCACAGGTGTACAACAAATTTCAGGACCTTAACCTGTACATTACATTCGTCTGTTAAAAACACCTTCTCAGATTAGCTTTTTGATTACTTTTCTGCAATGCAACTGCCTCTAACTTATTACCAGAACCACTGGACGGAGGTCCTGCTGAGCTGTCTGCCACTAGATGGCAGTGAAGCACTGTGTAAAGCACGTGCCTAGCTGTTATGTGTTTGCTGTTGTCACTGTTGGTTGGTCCTATCTTATCTTTTTTCAGATCCTTCTTTTCTATTGTAGCAAAGGAAGATAAAACCTGCCAGTGCACACTGGTATCATATAGGGATCTGTTGCTGCTGACAGCACATGGATAGTTAGAGCACAGATAGGTAGAGAAAGGGAAAGTGAGAGGAGAGGACACAGAGAGAGAAGGAAGGCGGAGGAGAGATAGAAGAGAGGGTTAGCAGCAGAGTAATTGGCCTGAGACGTGCTGCTAATGCAGCCTCGTCTTCATTGTATTCTTTCTTCGAGCGCTACTTCTCCTCCCCCGTCTCTCCTGTCTGTTAACCCCACATACCCTGTTTGTGGCCACACTCCCCTCTCTCCTCCCTCCTAACTCTCCTCTTTCTTCTCCTTGACTCTCTCCTTAACCACACTCATTCAAAGCACTTTCTGTCCTCTTTCACCTTCTCAAGTTCCCTTTCGCTCCCTCCCCGCACTTCCTTTTCTCGCCTTTGCATACAGCACCTCTTGGTTTATCTTCCTCAGACACCTCTAGGAAATGAACATTGGGGATGAGCACCTAAAGGTTGAAGGGCAAGAGAGCCCCCCCCACAGGGACTTCTGCTCAGCTTTGACCTCTTTGTGCCTCCTGGCTGTCTGGTTGCTGTAAGAGGAAGCTGTGAAAGACGCTTGTGTGGGTACAGAAATTTATTTTTTTTTTGTCATTTAACACAGATGTTATGTGTTAAGAATATTTTGTAAAGAATTTTGAGTAATTACACTATTGTATTTTACTGGCTTCTTGTTTGATTTGACTCAACCACCTAAATAACAAACCACAAACAAAAAGACCTACTAACAGCCTGATAGTGGCAGCCTGATTCTGTGGTCACGCAGCTCTGTGTACTCGAACAGACCAAAGTAGTTTGCTCCAACTGAGTAACCTAAATTGCCATCCTTAGAAGTACTAGCTTTCATAGCAAAGGCTAAAATGGTTTACATCAAAACCCAGCAGACTGGCTGCTAGCTCTAGCAAGGCAGCATAAATGTGGTGGTGTCCTGTGATGCAAGAAAGGCACTAAACACTAAAAGCTCAGCAGCTGCAGATGAAGGAGGTGACATATCCAGTGATAGAGCTTTATGCTATTCTTTTACAGCACCAACTATCTTGTTCTTTCTTCTTTATCTACCTCTCAGTAAAGCTTGTGTTTACATGTCAGTCCCCCACACATGAAGCAACATCATACATTTACAATAATATATACCTGTAATGTTGTCTTAGGCTCGTTAATGGTAACAATAACCTGCAGCCTTGACCAACACCAATATGCTACACTAACTGACCTACACTCACTGTGAGTGGTGCATATGGTGAATATAGATGGTAGGTTCTGTGACCTAGGTGTGTTATTTTAAATTATGTTTTACACTTAAAGCATTTTGCAGCTGACATCTGCAGTAATAGTTTTTCTAAACACTTTGCTATAAGAGTTTTTAACCCCCTTACCCACAACACGCACACATTCATGCAGACGCACACACACACACACATGCACACACATAATTGGACCCTACAAACTGCTCACAAGGGGGGACCCATCTGGAGGGGTTGTTTATGTGTGTGTGTGTGCTTTTATGTGTGTGTTATAAGGTACATTTCTCTTGCAGTCCACCCTTAGGCCCTGGGCTACATTTGCTCCCATCCATCAGCCAGATGAGCTGTGTCCTTTTAACATTGCTGACAGCATGGAAAAAAAAATAAACTCAAACAATATATTTACTTGTAGATTAGGACCCAAAATCAATAACCCCTTTAGAGGCAAAGGGTAATGTTGCAGATGGAAACAGATGGCTCTGAAAATTAGTTTTTAATAATGACAACTTTGAATTTGCTCAACAAGGAAAAAAGGTTTCCTCTACTCAAACTCCACTGTCAACATGTTTGTCATTATGTACCTGTAAAAGGGTAAAAGGCTGCACTTTAGTGACAGCCAGAGATAGAATAGTAACAGGGGAGGAATGTTTGTATAAATGTAATGCCACTCGCCACTGTGGCTGTATGCATGCCTCTGCTTGATATATTATCATATGTGTTTCAGAGTGGTTTTTCAGTTGTCACCTTAAACATTGTATTACACAGTTCAATTGTTGCTGCCCCCATTTTAAAGACTTATTTCTTATTTGCATGATTTGTTTGTGTATGTGAATATGTTTGTAATATTGTTCATGTGGGGGCCAGGCAGTGTTAATCAGATGTTTACAAGCACTGCATAGTAAATGCCTTTGCTCTTAAGGCTGAGAATTGCTGTATAAGCTTGGGAGAACACATTGCCTAATTTCGAATAAAAGTACTCTGTATGCAATACAGGGAGAGACATTGTGGAAAAAAAAAACAACCCACAGACTTCTCGAGACATAATTGACTGAATGCAGTAACTGGGAGATAGCACATCCAGTTCCTCAAAGAGTATCATAAGTTATTTGGGAGCTTACAACAGTCAAGATGCCAGCAAGGATTTAAGTAATGTTCTGAATGGGATCCTACATACTACCCGCAGCACATGAGTATTTTATAAACATATGGTAAGGAAAATCTCCATAGCCGTAAAATCCTTATTTTTTCCTTTAAAAAAAAGCTATTGCCCACCCACCATGCCAGGCCATCCACACATTTCCACCTCAGTGGTGCACACCAAACAACTTCTCTCTACCCTGCAGGCAACAGTTGCTGATGTGCCTCTATTTCCATCCTGATTCCCATTTGCTTTCAAGTGCCACTACTTCCCATGTCTACCAGTCTGTCCATCTCCCTGGGGGGTACACACATCTCCTGAGCCTCTCTCAATCCTCCTCCCTGTTTCATTTCTCCACACGCTTTCTTAAAGGTCAGAGCCGTTAGGATGGAGGGATGTGGAAAAGTGGGAAGAATCAGTACCTCCAACTCATAAACAGCCTAGTCACAACAGTGACACAACGAAGGACAAATGATACAACAGTCAAGTCAGTTGGTCAAATGGATTCAGCTATGGCTATCATCAGCTTAAAATAGATGCATGGTGGCATGAGGGGTGTGAGGCAAGGGTCAGCTCAACTGGTGCATATGTGTGATATGATTTGATTGCATGCTGAGCACATTTTAAGCTTCTACGTTCTCTCTCTTCCTCTCTTTCAGTTTGTGTGTGTGTGAGAGAGAGGGTGAGGTCTATTATTGTTGCTACTGAAGAAAGTATAATAAATGGTGAGAACAATAGAAACATAGAAAGGAAGGCCATGCAACAGCTCTGCAATACCACCTTATGCAAAAAAAAATCAGTCTGCATGCGCACAGCTTCTTTAGTTCTTTGTGTGTTTACTCAGTTCTTTGCAATGATTTGAGGTGTGATTGCATTTGACTGCATTTTGTTAAAAGGTGTTTCTAATATACTGCCCACTTTACTGACATCTGTGACAATGCACACTTTAAATGGAACTAACACATTTTAAATTAATGCAGGCTGTCAAACTCGCAAAGGGAAGTGACAAGTAGGAGTCCGTGCAAGAAATGTGAATTTAATGGAATGTATTAAAAGTGAACTAATACAAAATAACAATAGTGGCTGAAGGGTTGCAATATCAGTAGTGCAAACAGTGAGTGGATATGTGTCATAGGTGCTGCAGAATTGTTGAAGGTGCGAACGCAAATTGGAGGCAGGAGAGAGACAGAGTGAACACAAGTGCCATCTTTTATAGCCTGGAAGGCCCACGTGAGCTTCCCATGTCAGCCAACTGCCCTCCAAGGTAGCCAAGAGGTGCGTTACAACACTAACCAGAAACAACAGACTCAAAAATCATCATGAGTCTATTCAAAAGCACATTACTAAAGGCAAAGTTTTATGGTAATAGCAGTTGGAATTAGGACCTTGGATTTTTCATACCACATTACACTATAACGTAAATGAAACATTTAATCTACTAAAAGTTTAGCAGAGTCACAAATGGTCATAAAGCTTCTACCACTAAGAAATCTATTTAACCCATTCACAACTGTGTTTTCGGTACTTTAAATAAAAAAATTATTTAACAGGTAAGACTACGCATTGATCTAAAGACCATGCGATCCTTTGTCCTATTATCTATTCATTTTACATCCCCTCTCATGACCTGCTATCATGTATTTTATACTTTCAGCTCTCACTCTTTATACCATAGTTATCATTCCAGCCATCCTTTTCCTCCACTGCATCTCCACATCTGCAGCTCTGTTCTATTTACCATCACTGTCTAGTTTCCATCTTCTCTCTCACATCCTTTCACGCCCTCCAGCCAATTTCCCCACAGTCTCCTTTCCAACATCTAGTTTTCTCTCTATATCACTGCTGATCTACCTTTCATGCTGGGCTTGTACACGGTCTGATGCCCTCCCTCTGTGTTTATGTTGTATGTGTGTTATTTGTATCCCCTACCTGCCATAGTGAAACTCATTGCTTTGTATAAGGCCCCGTTGGCCCCACCCAAACCACTCACTATGCTGGCTGTCACAGGGGTCAGACCACTGAAGATTACACTTCACTGAGCAAGTAGCTTTACTGCAGGCCTATTCCCAGCAGATGTGGCTAATGCAGCCTATTATCATTGTGCCCCCATGCCTTCTTTTCAAGTCTCTTTTCTACTCCATGTTATTCTTTTATTTAAAGTCACAACCTGCTATGTGAAGACAGGTCACTTCTTGTCAAGACAAACTGCTTAAAAAAAAATAATTAAAAAAGAATCCTTCTGTAGCATTCGTTGTTTTGCTATACGTGTGAATTTTTTTTCCATCAAAGATTCAGCCCAACAGATTTTCATTTTGCATGTTTGTAACATACCTCTGATGTTCTCACTTTAAAATGCTAATTGAAAAGCACCATGTAAAGGCAAAAGCGTTAAAGGCTTTAATCATGCTTACATTTTAGTTAGAGACACGCAAACAAAGGGGATGTCTTTACACGTGAAACTTTCTCATTCTGTCTCCATAATCAAAGAATTAACTATGTTTTTGTTTGACTGATTCATTCTCACTAACTAGTTCATCACTAACTCTAAATTAGCTGCCCTTACGTTGATTTTTTTTTAGCTCAAAATCACCTTATGAGTTGTGAAACTGTAAATAGCCCAGTCAGCTTATCTCCACTTGAGAAACTTGCTCAATAAACTTCACATTTTGAGGTGAATCAACTGTTTAGTCACATCGACAGTCGTTACAGACTTGCTTTCCTTTTAGCCTACATCTTCTCCGTTGGTTCTTCATTAACATGAAAAACTTACAGCTGCAGCTGTTGAGGCCATTTTGTACCAGAGGCAGTACAAAGACAACCTGTTTTCAGTGATAGTGAGATGAATTATAAGTCTGCGGCGGTAGGGCCTGAATTCAAAACTAACCTTCATCATGGTTAGAATTGTTTCTGTTTTAATGAAAAGAAACAACCATGACTTAATTTACCATCCATTACAGATGCACTGCCAGCTTCTATCCAGCTGCCCGTTTTCTTCAAACTACAGAGAGAGAGAGGAGGAGGTGTGTGTGTGTGTGTGTGTGTGTGTGTGTAAATATGAATCAGATATTTTCAGTTAAATTAACTAGAAACTAAAAATATATACATATTTACTTTAAGTAAATATTTGCTTGGACTGAATTCCTGTATGTTTTTTAAGTGTTGGTCACGCTCACAATTGCATCACTTGCAATTAGTGATAATAACGTCTCAAATTCTTATTAGTATAGCTGGTGTTTTAAATGTTTTCTGTGTGTTAAATACAAAAACAGCATCTTAGCTATGATGACAAGTCGTCTTTCTGTGGCACATATCCCTTTTCACTGTTGCCGTCACAGCGTAGCATGTCTTTACATTTAATTACTAGCTGATTTATTTCAATTAGCATTTTTTTTTTGATTGGCATTTATATTTTTATTAACAGTTAGCTACCTCTTCAAAAACCATCCCTGTATCGAGAACCTCAACAGAGCATTATATGAGTTCAAATAATGCAGTTAAAGCTATTCTCCTTTAATCTGTAAAGGCATAGCCTTTGGAGGTTTTGACCTTCATCTGCATAAACCCATTTTAAACACAACATGGTTTCTATGTTTCCTTTGTTGTTATCTTGTTATTATTTATGGTGTGTTTGTCAGTTTTTGTTTCTGATTCCTCCCAAAATGGTTATTCATTTCAGAGGTCACCTGGTTAAAGCTCAAAAGAAAAAGGTCTGTGGCCTCTACAAGCCAGCACTCAAGCCAGTTGGTCAGGGCACTGAGGTTCAGCCGCTTTACATTACCCTCTAACCCCTTCTCTTTCACTTGGAGCAGAATTTTAGAGCACTTTAGAGGACAACCTTCTCCTCCACACCTCTCACAGATGGCTAGTACTTATCTTCCTACTGAACTTCCATTAATTGAGCCTATGAATATGATGTAACGAATGTCATGCTCTATTAACAGATGTTAAATAATACAGCTGAATCAGCATGCCTTTGTGGCGTCTTTAAACTTTACCAAAGGTTTTTAAACTTGAATCAACTGAATTCACTTTTAACTTACTTTAAAAAAAAAATCTTACAAATTTGTATCTCTTGTGTTTCATTGCTTTTTGCTCTATGTGTCATAAAATGATGCTCATTTAATTAAATCCCTGACTAACTGGGAAGTTTAAGTTCAAGTTCAAGTTAATTCCCTCCTCATGTAACCCTGACAACTTCAACTTTAAAACTTGTTTTGATTCGCCTAAATCTGCTTTAACTGGTCCCCATAGCCAAAAGATTTAGGAACTCTGTCACCTTCACTTATGCAGCAGTGTAAGCCGTAATGAGGCAGGTTTGAATTTTCAGATTAGAGCACAATTTTGTGACCAGCTTTGTCTTGATTTAAAACATTATAGCAGATGAACAACTCATCACCAAACTGAGGTGCCCACTTTTAGCCTGACCATGTCTTTCGGAGCTTTTAGGTCTCCTGTTCCAGGAGCTGACTATATCACCAGACTTCACCAAATGCTATGAATCTAAGCTTTGATCAGACTTTTGACTCACCCGCCTTGTCTTTTTGGGGCATTCTTCTGTTAAAACTGGAGATATGACTGATGGTTCTTTTACCCCAGCAGGGTCCTCCATTTCCCAGTCAAATAGGAGAATCAAATGAAATGGTGTCCTGGACAAATGGTTTAGCACCATCAGTGCTAAAAGTGACAAACCTGTTGCTGCCAGACCCGATAGATTTACTGAGGAGGACACAAAAACAACAGGGTACAACTTCCTCCAGCCTCTGACCAGCACTTTCTGGATGCTAAGGGGCTTCAGATATATGACTGCACAATAACAGCTTATATGAGCAGACAAGTGACTTATTTGTGGGGGTATTGTGGCCCCTTTGGACCACACATGTGTGAAAGGTCCTTTGGTCAGCTCGGGGTCGTGAACCATGAGTATGTGGTTAACAGACTGCCTCTCTGTTCACATGGCTACCCTCCACACAGTTGAAGCTCTTTCACTGTGAGTAAGAGGCAAGATATCATAACTGCTGTGTACAAGTACTACATTTAAAACTGGGGCTATTCTGTTTAGGAACTATAATATCTAGTTACTAAACAGAATAGCTCCAGCTCTAAAAATTAATGCTATACTAGTTTTAAAAGATGATACGAATGTTTCCATTGTGTCCTGCAGATTCTTTTTACATGTTTTTCAAGACATTTGAGGAACGGATTTTCCATCCAGTATAATTTGTGCATGGTGCAAAGTTATGAAATTAAAGCTTTCAATTTTTTTGTTTTACATCTAAATTAAATCTGTAGGCGTCTGTTCTAGAAATTTTATGGTCAAGGTAGACATACCCTGGTGTTTGAAAGGTGTGCCACTCTGCCTACTCTGTGGACCCCAGAGAGTTGTGTGGACCCAATACACAACAATGAAAGTGTGCAGGCACAAAGAATGATTGGTGGACAACTCTCAGTTTGTTGATGATTGGCTACTGGCCACTTAAAATCAACTACATAAGAAGCCAAGATGGTGTGGCCACATCTTTCTCCTCTCCCTGCCAGCTACACTTGAAACCAGAGTGTCCACCTGTAGCTTTTACCATGTTGTTGGGTTTAGAAATCATGGGATGAGCTTCTTCTTTTTAAACTTTTTTTTTCCTGTTTATGTTGGACAGGAATGTAAGTTGTTGTGCTTTGGTTTGTTGATTTTGGTTAGGTTACTTTGTTACCTTAAGGTTAACTTCAAGGTAACAAGGTAACAAAACCTTAAAGTTAACATCTCAAACATATCAAACAAAAATCAATTACCAAATTTGAACAAGGTTTCCTTTTCTTTTCTTTTTTTTTTTTTAATGGCTGCTTGAGCCTCGTGACCAATCGGTCACCTATAGGCAGGCCATAGCAGTGTGTGTGTCCTGGGCTTGGTGAGTGCTAAAATTTAACACTCCTCAGTAAGCCAGCTGTGGTACTGGTCGACTGGTAAAAATGACAAGCCGGCAGACAGAAGATGGGTTTTAAAGTGTTTTCCCTCCTCCTTCTTCTTCTCTTTTTCAGTTTCTGTCCTCTTTCTTAATATTTATGGGTATCTGTCTAGCTGACTGTCTGCTGCCTTCATCAAGTTCACTGTCACCAAACCTTCAAGCATGGTGCTCTGTTCATTCCTCCAATGTATTTCCTTTCCTGGATTCCTCTCATTTTGTGCCAGCTCATTCAAGCCACACCACCTGTCAGACATTGACTTCATAAATAAATCTTTACTTTGGCACAGTCAGCTATGCTATGTCATTTAGCATTTGTCAGGCAAAACGTTAGATATCATGTGACATTTTAAATTTTGCTCCCATGGTACCATATTGTAGCAGTATAAACACTGAAACAGTGTTCACTTTGTCCATGATTATGCTGACCTTATATGTTTAGGTGGGTAGGAGGATGGGTGTGCCACTGTTTAAACTGTTTAAAATGCAGATACACTGGAACAGTTATAGACATTTATAAACATGCCAGCTGATTACTCAGAGAGATTTGTTTACACAGAGCAAAATGTGCAACAAACGTGTCAACTCTAAATAGGCATTAATTGCAGTTTAAAAAAAAAAAATTCTTGTCACTGTTCATAGCTGGAAGTGTAGGTTTTGGCATATTTTCCAGCCTCTGGTTCTTTATCTAGAACACAGACCTCACACGCTCTACAAAATCATGGCAGTTCTCAAACACAATTACCCATATCTCATTTGTTTGATCATTATTGAAATTTCTATGGTGCACTCTCCGTTATAGCTACACAGTGTATAGCCTCAAATTATCAAACCTAATAGACTAGTATTTTAAAATGTCTCAGGCAAAATGTTTACATGTTAAGAGGCCAGCATTATTTTATAAATGTCTATAATCAGAATATCTGATGGAAATGGGAGGCAAAGAGCTGCCCCTTTCTTGGTTTAGCTCATTTGAGCATGATTGACACATGGCACCACACAGCATTCTCTGCTCATCCACACACATCAGTCACTTCATTATGTGCCGAAACAGTGCAGAGTGGGCGGTGAGTGTTGTCAGTCATCTCCAGCTGGAAAAAAATGCAGAAAGACATGTTCAGACAGTCAACAATTGTTGCCACCCAGGCACTCCTGCTGCCATAGTGTAGTCAAGTGGAGTTTTGAGAATTCAGGGGCAGGGATTGAGAGTGGCTGTTTTCTCCCCTCTCTTCATCTTTTCAATGCCCTCTCTTGTGTGAATGGCTGTCTGACAACAAATGTTGCTGCAGATCCAAGCAAGAAAGAATCTACAGGTTGTGCCAAGTGTCAGCTTGATGCAGAGCTGCCAGTGGTGGAACAATTTTTTAACTCGAGGAATGAAAGCAAACATCCTCAAGATCACACAGTTATTACAGTTCATACATATTGTTCAAATTAGCCTGACAGCTGAGTGCTGAAACCTAAATAACGGGTATTTTAAGGGACAAGTCAGAAGATGGTGAAGTTAAAGTCTTTTGTGAATCTGGAGAGCTCTGTTTTGTGTGCAAGATCATGCGTGCAAATTCAGTTATTTCCCTTTTGTGCAGTTTATAAATGTAATATCATGCTGTTGCAATCTTCAAGTGAAAATAATTCAAACCAGTGATGCTGAAGTGAATGTAACATATGTAAGACTGTTATTATTATTATTATTACCTAAAATGTGTTTTATTAGATGTATACTAAAACATTAAGCAACTGCCGTCATTTATCTTACCAAACCTGTGCTAACTTTTGGTATAATTTCTGTTATCAGCAGTGCATACAAAATGGATTTTGCTGCATAGCTTCAAGGCTAAGATATTTGTGTCAAAACACAAAATATACTAGTTTATTTTCAATTGACAAGGAAGTTCTGTGCAGCCAAGTAAAACTGTCTTTCCCTTCAGCTCTACTGATGTGTAGAAGGAAGGGTCAGTTTCTGGTCACTGCATTCTTTTTAGTATGGCAATTAAATGCTGAAAGAACCACAGCTGGTATTCTACGGTTGTTACAGTCACAGGCAAAATATCCTTGTGAGATTCTAAATGACTATGCTATGGTCTTTGACACTACTGTATGTGACCTCTGCTGTATTAGCTTATTTGGCTTTTTAGACAGAATCTCTATGTGATGGTTCGCAAAGGAGGTGACCCAAAGGTAGGCCACCACAGGCAGATTAAAGTCTCAAATCGAAATCTTCAACCAACAAGCTAGAGGTCCTACATGGGTCATCAGTCAGCAAATGTTTAGGCAACAGGCGGGTGGAAAGGATAGGTCAAAAACCAGAATGAAGCAATGCACAAGAAAAACAAACTAGTATCAGGAATACACAAGAACAAAGCTTACCATGAACAGAAAAAAAACCAACAAAAAAACAAAACATCAAGGAATTCATAGGAAAACACGGGAAAAAAGACTTTTACTTAAAAATGTACTACAAGAAGTTCAAAGACAATCTGGCAAGGCACAAAGGGAACGAGGGAAATATATACAGAGAAAGCTGATTGGTAAATTGGTCGCAGGTGGTGTACAAAACCGGGAAAACCATAGATTGTATTAAAAAAACTGATGTAGCCCTCATCGATTTGTTGACTAAAGCCTCAATTTCTGGCTGTTTTGGGCTTTTGCAACTAGAGGCAGCCATATTTAATTGTGAATGTAGAATGCTAACTCTGTCTATCTTGGTAAGCAAGGTGCATCTATAGAGTGCATGGGTGCATAGCAAAACTGCAAATTAGTTTTAACAAATAAAAGCAAACAAACAAACAAGCAAAAAATTGAATTACAACAGAAAAACACAGGAGCACAGATTAGTATGTAGTATAATTAACATTAAAATGCTCCAAAAGGCACCTACTCCACAGATGTGATTGAGAGGTCCAGTATAGTGGCCCGAATTAGCTGAGATGAAGCCTAGCTAAACAAACTGTTGCACCTACCTGTCATTCAAAGCAGCTTCATCCCTGATTATGCAAAATTTCAAGCCTTGATAGAATTCAAATGGGTAAGTTGTGTAAAATTCACTCCTCCATACTGGTGTCATTAAGGGGTAGATTAGCTATGGAGTCAAAAGACTGTTTTTCCTAGAGGTTACTGCTGGCGAAAACACAAAATAAGATGGAAAATAAAACCAGCTATAGAGCACAAAGCTGAAATATAAGATAAAAAAAAAAAGAAAATTAGCTCAACAGCACTCATAAGCAAAATCCAAAACTGCAACAATACTGTATATGTTACGCAGTTCAAGAAAAAAGGATTTCAGTACTTTATATTGTGGTGAATTTAAATTTGACAGCTACAGTTCCTGATTTATCACACAAGATTTATTTCACAGTGAATATTTTGACTGTAATACAGAGGTGCAAATATTTAGCTTTTGACTTGCATCTAGAGGTGCATTTAGATAAAATCTCTCTTATACAAGCTTGACTTAAATCTGTAATAAATGTATTGCTCTTGCCTGAATGAGCAGCGTGTCCTCGTATCTCTAAATGCCACCCCAGTGACAGATAGTAATTAATAGAAACATTAGTCAAACTATTTTTAAAATGGGAAAGGAGTCACCTCAAGAACATTTTGAAATGTCCTTCTCTGCTGATGGATTTGTGCATTTCAGGATCAACACATGGGAGCCCTCTATCGCCTGGGACAGCATTTGGCAGACTAAGTAGATAGGCAGAAGCAAGGTTTTGTTTGTAAATGAGTGTCTACACGTCTACTAGAAAGTAGGGCTTTTATTTTTTTACAGCCATATTCCAATTTAAGTGTCAGCTCTTGGTATTTGTTGAACTACTTGATGTCCAGAGTATGACAGTGCTATAGCTTACCTGATTTCATTGCATTAACCTGCCAGTTCTATATGTTTAAATTCCTCACTGACACTATAAAGAGTTAGTAGTATAAACTCTGATAGTATAAAGAGCTATAAAGACTCGCCTTGGCAGCTGGTAGACAAGAAATAAATGATTTCTTATTCCTATGGACCGATCAATCCATGTGTGCATATATTGGTGGATAAGTGTTTTGCATTAGGAATAGCAATTATAACATAAAAGAGTGTTCTTTCAAAACTACATTACCATCTTGCAATCAGTGAATCTCTCTTCCATATGTGCTTGAGAAACACTTGATTACTATGCTTTATTCATCCGAAGATGGTGTTTGTTTGTTTGTTTTTTGTTTTTTTTGTTTATTTTTTTTTGTTATGTGTCAAGAATCTCTGTGCAAAGGGTACTGGTGTATAATAAAGCTATAAAAAATTAATAAAAATAGGACCACATTTGTAAACTTTGGACAAATTCCACTGTGTCGGGCGATTGTCATGGTACCATGACACTTTGCTAATGGTCTCTGCCAGGAATTGGGATCTGGCAGCTCCAGCTAATGACAGTGGCCTACAGCACATCTGCGCAGGGTATTTTCAAACGCTCTCTTCCTAACATGCTTGAAATTGGGGATATTTCACTTCCCTTGGACCACAGCAAGAGCAGCTGATCCTTGGTGTATGTAAGCATTTATGTAGCTGATGGATATTTTAAATTACTTAATGCTAAAGGCAAATACAGGAAGGGGAAAGCTCAGAAACCTGATGGAGACAGGGGTAAAGCTGTTGCATAGCAGGCTTTAATGACAGACCTTGATTTGTTAATTTTGTTCATTGGAAAAACAACAAAAGTACAAAAGCAGCAGAAAAACAACAAAAACTGAGCCCTGTATAATCTGCATGAAAACAGCTGATATAGCTGATGGATGAAATTTTAAGTTGGACTGATATAAAAATAAATCTCTGGGAAGAGGTCAAACAATAAATGACAAAAATATCTACCTCAAGGATACTTCGCAGTGAAGAACTATGCAGTGTAAATTAAAAGGATTCTTCATACAGTCATACAGTTATGACATCTGAAGACCATAACTCCTGAAGATTACACAGTAACTATGCAGGTGCAAATCGTTAATTCATACTAATGAATTAAGTGGCTTACTGCTAATGAAGGGTCACAAATATTGACAGTTTTAAAAAAGAATCAGTTGCTAAGGGTAGTCAGCTATGCAGTGCTGTTAAAGAATTGTGGGAATGTTCAGTGGCTAAGGTTTTATACAGTATGATGTATGGCATGACAGACACTCTAAAGGCTTGATGCTAATGTTTCAGGAAATATGTCCACACATTTGAAACTTGCAATTAAAAAACGTATCGTTAGCTTTAGTGTGATTATAATTCCTTACATAACAGCTACATTTCTGTTTATCTTTATGGTGTAGGATTCCAAAATTTCCAAAGGGGTAGTTTGGTAGGTGTGACTGTTCACCCTCTGTTCTTCTCTAATGGCTTCTCTATTTTATGCTCTAAGATGACATGTTCTGATTGCAGGCAGTACCGGCATGCTGCTTGCCCTTATGTGCAGGATGTGCTGTTGGCTCTGTCCTTGAGTTGCCAGATATTTAACTCCTAACTTTTAACTTTATATTTGATCCATGACAGAATTTTTACAAAAGCCTAATTGGCAGGAAAACTGAAAACCTTGGAACACTAGCTCGGGGTTCGTGTGTGGGTCTGTGTGTGTGTGTGTGAGCAACAGAAAGAGAGAGAGAGAGACAGAGAGAGCAAAATTGTATGTATGTGTGTGCATTTGTGTGGCTGGCTAGCTGGGGGGCATGAAGCTGAGAGTAGGGCATTATTAAAAACCATCTGTTTTCCTGCAGAGTCAGAAGGCCGTCTGGACACAGTCTCTTAACAGGCCTTGTTTTTCTAGATGCCCTGAGGCAATATGACAAATTTGAATGCCCAAACTAAAAAGTAGAGGGGGACCGAAGAGAACATTTTTTGCTAATACAAATTTATGTATGTCTTCAAACAAAACTCTTAACACAAACCTTGCATATCACAGCAAGGTTAAAGAAATCGCAGAACAGAGTACTTGGCTGAACTGAAACTTTTCTTCACAGTTAACACATGACACACATTTTTAGGTATGTCAGTTCGTGTTTGAGCAGAGGACATGAAGGACACGTATTTTGCCATCCACTTAACTCGCCTTTGCTATTCACTTTGTCCTAACTGGTCTGGATTAATCTTAATAAGGTATTCAGTATCAGTATATCGCTGTGCTCCTCAGCAATGGATGCAGATAATGCTGCTAGGCTGCATCTGCCACGGCAGTTGCAAGCCCACCACTTACAAAGAAATGGTCATGATTTAATCAGAGTTCTCTTGGTACAGATAAATGAAAAGAAATAACCCCTCTTGAAATTAAAAGACCATACCATGCTTTGTAACAAGGAATTAGTCTATGTAAGTTGAAATCAAGTCACGGTTTCTCACAGTGTCTCGTGCAGCCATATGTTCTTTTACCTCACATTTTAAAATAGTCAGTCTTTTGAAAATGACCAACCTGTAAAATGACTCAGCCAGTGCACACTGAAATTACTGCATGTAATTAAGTTTAGATAATAGTACTCATAGCCTAAGCTTTCTTTGTTTGCATCACAGCACAATTTCCTCTCTGTTCTGCTCAATGACCCTGTTTTTTTCCCCTCTCCCCTCTTCTTTTGGCATAAACAGACAGTAATGGCGTCTGCATTTTCCTTCCCCCTCACTGGTCCTTCACATGGCTCAGCAGCTTAGCTTGACAGCTCCTCTACGTGTGGGTTCAATTGGTGGAGTTGAAAGCCTTTTGCAGCATTTGGGTTTGGCCTGATAGAATCCTCCATTTACCTTTTGCCCTCAGGCAGTGAGAGAAAAGGAATATGGTTAAAGCCATGCTGGTAGCAGAGACTAAATGAAACATGATCCTAAAAAACATAGGAAAAAATTGCAAGACAAAAATAGGCCATTCTTAGAGAAACTGAATTAAGTTTCAGTTTCAAGGGAATATTCTGTGTCAAAGCCTTTCATCAATCCATTTGGTTGTTCGAAAGACTTCAACTGACAGTGTGCTTGCATGCACAAATGCACACACTGAACTCCTGACAGTAAGGTATGTCGTTTCCTTATAGGGAGCAGCTTACTTAGCTTAGGCAACAGCTTCTCAAAAGGGATTCAATCATGCGATAAGATGTCTGCAATTAAAAAGGTAACCTCGGAGAAATGAGTTTTACTTTTCATAGTGAGTAAGGGCAAATTTACACTGGTTTAATTTCTGATTTTTTTGCAACTTACTCCCCTGACATCCACTGATTTATTGGCCACACTCACAGGCAACTAGGCTTCTAATATGAAACCCAACCCGAAGGGAGTTAGTCTAGACAAAAAGCTAGGAGGTGAGTTGAGTCCCCTTGAGAGGCTCTGAACTTGCTGTTGTGGAGTACTCTAGGTGTGAGATGCACTTGTGATGGCAAATGTTTGATGAATGACAGCTGGTTGTCAAAAATTACAGTGAAATTGTTGGCAGGTAGCAGGGGTCACAGTACTATAGTTAGTAATGATAGAAAGAGGGCAGAAGCAGCACTGAAAGAAGAGCAGTTCACTTCTGTCAAGGCTGTACTTGAGGTGGTGGGCAGGCATCCATACTGAGATGTCATTGTGGCACCCACAAATGAATGCATCACACTGTGTACTGCCAGAGGGAAAGAAAAAGGTTAGGTTAGGTGTCATCAGCATAACAATAGTAAGTAACATTACTGGATGACAGAACAAGGACATTTCTATTTGTGAAGGACAGACATTTGCAACTACGTTTATTGAACATTGAACAGGAGAGGGTATTTAGTGGCAGCAACCGATGACTGCATTGATAAACAAGAGGTGTTTTTTTACACATGAATTGTAGACAGAGTCCGGTGAGGCAGCTCTGGGCGTTATCCAAACTATTTCTCACATCACGCACAACAGAAGATGGTCCACAGCAAATGCATTCTCACTTCTGGAAATGCTATGGGTGGTGCCTTGGTAGCGCATGCAGGATGCAGGAGACATGATGCTCACTTGCTCATTGTGAACTGCCTGCTCTACTCTCACATGGGTGCAATCGGACATTACACAGACGTAAAGACCCTTTAATGACTAATCTGATGGACATTTGCTTTCTCTCATACATCTCTGCCAGGTAATGTCTAAAAAACTCCAGTGCAGCAGTTTCAAGTTGGAGCCGCTTGACAGCAAATTCCTGGGCTGCTTTTCGTTGCCAGTTCAAGCCTGTGGGAATTAATGAACATTGAACATGGATTGCTTAATTTGGGCTGGCATCCCACTTGTCATTAATGACACCAAGCTTTATGCACACAGAAATCTAAAAGCAGGACTGGAAAAAAGTTTCACAACTTTTGCAATGTTCATAAGAGTAAGTAAAATGAGGGCTTGAATACAAACAAAATAGGAAAAGATAAGTAATTTCAATAAATACCTTCTGATAATAGACAGGATTATATAACAGGAATGAATAAATCATTAACAGGCATATTGAACAGAGTATTGAGCAAATAAATGACTACAAAGCAATGCTGATGAGCAACTTTAATCTTACCATTCATTCCATATTTGTCTTTTTTCTAAAGGGCCAGCCATTATTCTGACTTTTTACTTATAACTACATGCTTTCCTTTAAGGTCAAAGATTTGTGATGAATAAAACACCACCAGTTTGTCCTAATAGTAAAAAAGTGTGGACGAGAGATATAACTTAAAACAACTGTTCTAATAATGATTAAACTTACTCTTGAGTTACTGTCTGAAATAACAGTGACACAACAGTGAAATGTTAAAACAACCCTACTGAGCATCCAGCTGTAACACTGCATATTTCCAGTCTTGGGTGAAGTGCTGCTAAGTAAAGGTACTTCTGGCTGCTCCCTTATTTTCCAAGGGGTTGCCACAGTGGATAGATACACATGTTGATTTAGGACACTTTTTTTTTTTTTTTTTTTTTTTTACCCAGTTGCCCTTTTTGATGCAACCCCC
>VUQI01014680.1:28545-56588 GCA_015106735.1 Paratilapia polleni
TTTTGATTTCTTTTTAGATGTGGGCAGTGAATATCTTTTTATCAGTTTTTTTTTTTTTTTTTTTTTTTTTTTTTTTTTTTTTTTTTTTTTGTTTTTTTTTTTTTTTTTTTTTTTTTTTTTTTTTTTTACACCAGATGCCCTTCCTGATGCAACCCTCCCATTTATCAGGGCTTGAGCTCAGGTCACTAGCTTATGACCCCTGAGGCTGGGTTTGTGTCTCCTCCCAGTCTCAAACCAGGGATCTTTAGTGTGTAAGGCAAATGTGTTAACCACTATACCACAGAGCCACTGAAGCTGCTATTGAAGTGCAAAATACATATGTGTGTACACAGAGGAATTCAAAGAAAATTATGCTCAAGTGTAATACAGTGTAATTGTTTAGATAAACTCTCTAAGAAACTGTTGAATAACCACTCATGGCTTGTCACACAGCGTCTTTTCACAGAAGAACAGATAATGTCTAAGAGGGATGAATTCCTTTTTGTTCTATTATTTGCGAAAAGTGATCTTTTAATTTATTTCCTAATATATATTAATTGGTATTAATTGGCTAGGTGGCTAGTGTATTTTAATATAGACACTTTAAAAACAATTATAAGTTAACTACAAACACCCACAAACCAGAAGAATTTCCCATAGGCAATAACAGATTTGCCTTCACTGAATTTGCATTTTGTTAATTAGTGAAAAATCTACAACCATTTAAAAATTCTCAGTTTTACCCATTAATATCTCATTGTTATTGTACCCATGGTAATGTATGTCAGGGGTTGTAGGGACAGCTTTGGCTGTATAACCACTGTACATTAACTTTATTTAAACAGGGAATAAAACTGAGAGCGAGCCTTCTTTTACAAGTACATCCTGGTTACAACATATATAAAACAAAAACACACACTAAGTATTAATAACAATTACAATAAAAAGGCATCAGTGTAAGGGATAAAGCCATTTCAAAAGAAAAAAATATGCATTCACAATGCTCATTGTCCACCACACTGGATTTCAAGCGATTAAAAAGAATTACTGTATCTAATTTTAAAAGCTTCTGCTGATTGCTGTGCTGGTGTGGAGCATAGTAAATAAAAGCTGTTTTTCAAGTTTTGGTACAATGATTATTTTCAAGGACCAAATAATCCTGGGACCTAGTGTGGTGTGAAGTTGAGCTATAGTTAAATGACATCTAAGATACGTAGGAAGCTTGCTTAGGAGGTCCTTGTAAATAAAGAAAATGCAGTGTCTCACTGCCAGAGATGGCTACCCAACTATCTCATACTGAGCACAATGAACTGAACTTGATGGCATCTATTTACTTATATTAATTTTTACTATTATTTATTCCTTATTTACAGATTTTTTTCTCTGTCATAATTGTTATTACTGACAAACACATTTACTATATCAGATTCCATCATTATAATAATAATTTTCACAAATTCCATTTGTTTTAATTTA
This sequence comes from Paratilapia polleni, assembly GCA_015106735.1. Lineage (NCBI taxonomy): Eukaryota > Metazoa > Chordata > Actinopteri > Cichliformes > Cichlidae > Paratilapia > Paratilapia polleni. Next base: position 30,001 of record VUQI01014680.1, read on the forward strand.
TGTGCCAAGCGTTTATTCATTGTTGCTGCTTTTCTTTTTCTCATTGTTTTTTTCTGTTTAGTGTTTTATTTTAATTTTTGATTGTTTACATAATAAAATAATAATAATAATAATAATAATAATAATAATAATAAAGATTTTCATGATCAACCGTATCAAATGCTTTTGATTTTTCAACAAATAAAGCAATACAATTATGCTTGTTACCTAAACCACTAGTAATAGACAGGTCTTTGGATAATGCACTTTTTGGTACATTCACCTGCTCACACACACATTTATACAGCGCTTTATTCTATGTCTGGTAACTGATCAACTGACTTATCACCACCAAACCATCTTAATGAGCCATTCAGGTGTTAAACACACTGAGACAAACTTGACCAGACTGCACATGTGTATAATAAAACATGGATCATAACTGATCTCAGAGCAGCCAATGCTGAGTCAGGGTTAGCTTGACTAGCACATTTGTCTCCCATCAGTGTCCCCTCCAAGAGCACAGATTTATCCATAATGTGCATCTGCAACCAGCCAAAAACCAGCTGCCCCTCTCAACTCGCCAAGCTCCAGACTTTGTTACAGGGACACAGACACGCCCACTCCTATGATTACCCAAATGACAGAAACGACAGATTCAGCTGGTGATAATAAAGCTAGCTTCTAGAGACAATGGCCAACTGCATCCACAAGATGGCAATAACTTACAGGATGCATACAGGTAAAATGAAATCCTTCAGGAGACAGAACGCTCTTCTGAGATGTAAGGAGAGACATTGCTTTCACTTTGGTATAATTTTAATCAGCATCTTGTTTTAGAGTTAACTGTTCAAAGCCTGCTTGCCTTGCTAGTCCTGACTACAAGCCCAAGCTTCAGTGAGAAGATCTGGCTGTCAGATTAGCTTGCCTAGCAAGGTTTACCATGATCATAGGTAGAGTTTTGGGGTTTCCTGTTTCTGTGTCCATCCTGATTAGCTGATTGGCTAGCACCTGTGCTGGCCTGTGGGCTGGGCCTATACAGGCTAGTCCCTTGTTCAACTTTCTGTAGTTTCTGCTTACTTTTGTTTGTGTGAGGTTTGTGATTGTGCAGTTCTGCTTTTGGAGCCTGCGCATTGTGTGGTACTTGAAGGGCTAGTTGATTATTTTACTTTGGTTTCTGTGCCAGTTTAAATGTGGTATCGTAGGCCGGACTCAATTTTAAGCCTATTACTGCTATATTTGCAGGTTTGTGTAATTCAGAGTGGAAGTGAGAGAAGAGTATAGACTATGACATTGTTAAATCTGCTTTGTTGCAAGGTTATAAGTTACTACCAGAAAGCTTACAGGCAGCATTTTCTTGGTTACTCTAAAAATGAAGAACAAATTTGGTGGAATTTGGTTGAGAGAAGGAGATTTTGTTTTGTTTTGGTCTACATCCCAGAAAGTTGAGACTAAAGAGAAGCTATGGCAGCTGATTCTTCTGGAAGAACTGAAAAACTGTATTCCAGAGGCAGTTTTGACTTACCTGAGCAAGCAGAGAGCAAAAATTTCAGAAGAACCTGCTGCCCATGAATTCACTTTTAGTGTCTCATCCAGATGCCAAAAGTAATGCCAGTCCTCAGAATCCTTGCTTTTCAACATTATCTAGTGACAGTTTATCTCCCTCTACTTCAAAAAAGCTTCTAGTTCCAACATGGGAAACTCAGATAGGAACTGCTTTTATTGGAAGAAGCCTGGCCATATTACAGCTCACTACCCACTTTCAGTAAAAAGCAGAAAGCCAAAACCATGGGTTTGATTAGTTTTGTGTAGCGTCAACTCCCTGCTGTTGACCCAGAGCAGGATCCATGTTACCCTGGGGGTTCTGAATCCACAGGTTTTTAACTATTTATCACAGGTGGCTTTGTAATTATGTCAGAGTTTGAACCTGCTATTTCCATTTGCATTATGCAGGATATTAGTACTTCTAAGTTTATCTTTTTGCAGAGAGTTTTGCCCTTATTTGATGAGACTTGGTGGTGATGCATTAATATGGGTATGTGAAATGTTCTTTCCTAGTGCACCACTGCAAACTGTTTATTTGAAGTATGGGTTGATCACCAGACTGGTGTCAGTGGGAATGTGCCCTTATCTCTCAGTAGAGAGGTTCAGTCTCATTTTAGGCATGACATAGCTGGGAAAAAAGGTGTTACCTACACCTGTTGTGACAAACAACTTTGTGGTTTCTGAATGATTCAAATTCTTTTGTTCCTGTAGTGTAGCCTGGCTGTGTTGTGACAAGTGCCCAGTCTTGAAAAGTCAAAAATTCTGACCTCTCAATTACAGTTTTGGTCAACTTTGTGAAAATAGAAGACTCAGAGCTTACTAATTCTGCAGTTAAGAATCATCTTCAGTTGTTGGGTTGAGGTTGTGTAACTCAGTTGTGTCTGCTGAAATTCTGCTGGATCCAGGTAGTGTGGAGCTAGGGACATCTCAGAGGGCTGATCCTTCTCTGGCTAAATGTTTTGCAGCTGTTAAGCCTAAAGAAAACGTATCAGTTGTTGATCTTCGCATTCACTTAGAAGGTGACATTCTCATGCATAAGTGGATGGCCACTTCCAGTAGTTCTGACTGGATTCAAACTACCAGGTGGTAGCTCCCTCTGCCTATCACTCATAGATACTGACCTTGGCTCATGACAATGCTGTCTGGCCACTTGGACATTACTAGACGTACAATTGCATACTAAAGCATTTCCTCTGGCTTGGATTGAAGTCAGATTTTGCTGAGAATTGTCATACATGCCATGCATGCTAGTTGGGTGGCAAACCTAACCAGGTGATTCCTCCTGCACCACTGCATCCTATTCCTGTGATAGGGGAACCATTTAAGAGATTAGTTGTAGACTGTGTAGACCCTCTACCCAAATCAAAATTGGTCTCCAATACCTTCTGACTCTAATGTGTGCCTCCACAGGTTACCCTGTGGCAAAAGCCCTGCGCTCTCTTAAAGCAATGAAAGAATTGGTTCTGTCCCACTTTTGGATTGTTGAAAGTTACTCAAATAGATCAAAGGATGGATTTCATGTCAAAGCTATTCAATCAAGTGCCTGAAGTTATGGCTGCAAAGCATGAAGTTTCTAGCGCTTACCATCCTGAGAGCCAAGGCACCCTAGAGAGAGTCCACCAAACCTTAGAGTCCATGCTACATGCCTACTATCTTGAGCATGGTCCATAGTGGGATGAAGGCATACCTTTGTTACAGATTGCCATTCATGAAACTGTGCAGGAGTCATTGGGGTAAGTAATTGGAGTTGGTATTGATGGCAGCAGCTGATGGCAGATCTTTCACTTAATACCATTGTGCTCAACCATGAGTTTTTTTTAAGAGTGGTAGCAGTTTGACAAAAATGCAGCAAGCCTGGGGACTCGGTACCATTTTACCAGTACCTGGATCAGCACTGCAGCCCAGCTTGCTGGCACTTATATGGCTGAGAGGAAAATGTGTAACAACTCATGAGTAACTTTGGTGGTCATCCTTGTTTCTGACTGGTCTTGCCGGAAATGCCAAGGAAATAAAGTGAAACTCCAGACATGAGCTGGTCTTCCAAGCTGTGAAAGCTGTCTCATGCAGCTCACCCGTTCTTGCTGCCCCATTCAAACTTGTGGTTGTGGTTGCTAGTGGTACAGGTGAGCTGTTCTGATCTTGACCATCCTGTCTGCTATTTCTCCAGAAGGTTCTCACAGGTCCAGAGAAAGTATAGCTCCATTGAGAAAGATAAACTAGAGTTGCCCTGGGAAATTCAGCATTTTTAAGTATATGTTAGTTCCTCTTGAGTAGTAGTATATGTTTGTTGTTTTTTACACCGATCATAACCACCTGGTGTTTCTCAATCACATGTACAACAGCAATCAGGGCCTAATGCACTGGGCCAACATTGTCCAAAACTGCAATTTAGACATCCTTCATAAAAATGGTCAGGAAAACCTTGTTGCTGTTGCTCTGTCTCATGTTTATGAGTGATGTCACCATCATTTAGGTCACCATTTAGTCCCATCTTTATGCAGAGGAGTGTTACATCCTGTTTTCTCTTGGTGTTTCCTGTTTCTGTCTCCACATTGATTAGATGATTGGCTAGCATCTATGCTGGCTTGTGTGCTCTCTCTCTTCAGCCTGCTGCTGTAGCACCTATGAGGTGCTTGGTATATCCTTTTTATTTATGTATTTATCTGCTTTCATCTACTTAACTGTCTTGCATAATTTTTCACCCTGGTGTTGTATCCATTATCTGTGTTTGAGCCAGCTGTAATAGACATATAGGCATTTTCAAATATAACACTGGAATAACTAGCAGGAGTTGTAGTCCATACCTCTGGCAGTTTAAAAAAAAATTATTATATTTTTATTTAGTAGACAGTCCATTGAGGTAAGGTTCTTCATGCTGACGACTCAAGTACTTCTAAATTTAGCAGTAGGCTGGCAAGTTATTAAGAGTAGAGTAGTAAGCTAACTTGCTGCCCAAAGTTGAAGCTAGAGTAGCTTCAAGTGCATGACTTATGACTAATGTATGTAATGGCTGATTTGACAGAGGAAGCTGAATCCTCTTTTTTTCTTCACTTCTGTGAAGAAATTATTTTTCTCAAAAAATAAGCCAGCGGTCAGTGTTAAGATGCTATACTGTATTTTCACTAAACACAATTTACAGCTAATCCTGAAGGGAATGTCATGCAATTGTAGGAAAAATAATTATTTGGACTTGATCATGGCATAACAGTAAGGGTTGTGTGACCACCAAACAGTAGGAATTATGTTCTGAATCCTACTGCACCATGACTGTACAGAATGAATTACAATATTTCACCCTTGATGAAAGTGATGGATAGACGAACAGATATATGTTAGCAGCATAATTCTTGCCATCACAAGAATTATGCTGCTAGCATTTTTAATATTAGAAAATGAAATATTGTCACCAAATGTATTCCAGCATTTTAAAATATTGTCCAGTACTGTGTGTTCCTTTTTGTTGAAAGGGTTGGGAAATGTGTGTAAGAATTTAACTATAGTTTTTTTTTTCTTACACATTGTGCATTTAGCTGTGGCATATTTCCAGGCTGTAACTATTGATTACATTTTGTCATGTGTCTTTAACATGTTTTTACATTACCTAAAGTTCCACTTGTTTTCATGTTCTTCTTGACTTTTTAAAAACGTTTTTCATATGAATTTTTTCAAACCATGAAGAAAGTATTTGTTGAACATAAAAATCTTGATGTCACTTTACAATACCTCAGACATCAGGGACCAAAATCCCTAAGTGACAACAGAATGCAGTCAGGCATATGTAGAAACAATAACACACACACACACACACACACACACACATGCAAATAGCCTTCAGAAAGCTGAATAGTGATGTTCTTGCTACAGGCACATAAAAATATATTCCCAGACTTTGTGGTGCATTATAAAAGTATTATAGCATTCTAAATAAAAACACCAACCAATAGTCAACAACCCTAATAAGTTGTGATTTTGTGTGATCTTTCTGTCACAATATACTTGGTTTTATTCATTAATATTTTATCTTCTTATCTAGCTCACATCACACATGCCTTCTTTTGTACATAGATCTTCTTTGGCTCATGTAGATTTTCTTTAGCTAAGTCTCTAGTCTGTCCTCAGCCTCTGCATTGATTACAGTTGACCATGCTTGCCTGTGGATCTTCTGTAAAAGGTGCCTAAACCACCTAAACTGGCTCCTCTCACTGTGAAGATGAGGCAATAGTCTGATACCAAGGTCTTCCCAAATCACTGAACCTTTTAGCCTGAGACGAGTCACATAATGGAGAAATCAACTAACCCTAAATTGTTTTAGTGGGCTCATTACGCAATTTTATGTAAAAGCAGGAAAAAAATGTGGCGGGTTCAGCGACAGAGACAGAAAGAGTTTGTGAAAGAAATTAAGACGCCATATGCGCTGTGAAACATCTGTTGCCCTGGGGGTAAGCAGGGACCAATGAAGCTGCATTACTGCTTAAGATAATACTTTATTATGACTGAATAAATAAATAAACCATTAACTCACTTAAAATGATCTTAAGCCCAGAAAGGTTTCACAGATTTCATTGTTTGTCTGTCTCATTATAGTATTGTTACATTGTATGCAGGAGATACTATTATATCCAGTGTGACATTGCAGTACTATCCTTCTTCTGTATCACTGCTTAACAAGAGAACTGTGCCAGTGAAGAAGGATGGATGTTGTTCTTCTGTAATAATTATTCAGGCCTGATTCATAAAGTGACAAGAATAACAGATGAGATAATTTTTTCCCCTTCCAGGCTTACTGTACACATTGAACAATTATACTGCTTTTAAATACACTATAAACATGACTTTGTCTGGAGGCAAAACATCTGCAATACAATTATTATAAGGGAATCGTGCTGAAACTTAGTTTAATGTATAGCAGCCTAAATGTTCTTTGCTTTTACTGAAAGAATTCATCCTACCATCTCTCAACAAAGCTTACTAATGTTGTAGTCACTAGGCTACAAGTGGACATCACACTAAAAGTTTGGACGACACAGACTCAAGCACAGCTAAAAACAATACCAGCTACTCTGTCGTGGCTGGCAATTATTGCACCATGTAAGAATACCTTGTATGAGGACTTACATAAAACAAATTAACATGTGAAGGGACCATGGGCCCATTAGACCACCTTCTTCCAGCAGCCTTTACCTACTCAAGGGTAAGACCACCACCATCTTCAAACATGGCTTTTACTTTGACCTCAGTTACACATCTGTAAAGGTTTCTGACTGTATCTTGCCACAACTGTGACACTATGTTGTGGATAAAATCAATTTACACCAGTGTATAGCCTATTCTGTTTCACTCCTGACTGTAGAGTTTTTCAGTCTTCAAAGGGTTTCTGCCATTTTGACCAATATTTGCCTGTTGCACTGACTATGTGTAGGTGCCTGCTCGCCAGCTCGAGAAATAAAGAGGGCAGCATTGAGCAAAGCAGCACCAGATTTTTTTCACCAAAAATACTGAAATCAAAGTCAAAACTGAAAGCTTTGTTTGTTCCACTGTAATCACAATGTGTTTTTCAGTTCAATTCAATTCAATTCAATTTTATTTATATAGCGCCAAATCACAACAACAGTCGCCTCAAGGTGCTTTATATTTTAGGGTAAAGACCCTACAATTTAAAAAAAAAAAAAAAAATTAATTTTAATTTTAATTTTTAAGTTTTTGTACTTAAAAATTAAACATCCAAGAATAAGATAAATTCTGTAACACCAAAATAATGTATTAGTCAGCTGTGTTGCAAATGCATACTACATACTCTAACACGTACTCGACTGTAACCCGTACAACTTGTAAACAAGTTATAAACTTGCATGCATAATAAGCCAGCACATTTAAGCCAGCACATTTAATGAATTTAAAATGTATTTTTGTAAAATTGAGTTTTTTATTTTTTTTAATTTTATCAATTTATTTTGATTTGCTGCTGTTTAGGTCCTGTAGGTGTTTTTCTTTCTTTTCTTTTTTTAAATTAAAATCCACCTATTTTGAGTTAAATGTTTGGATACTGATTGTTCTTTTCCATTTTTTAAAGAACATTTCTTACACTAAATATAGTGTAAACTCCTCTTTAATTTATCTCATAAACATTAAGTAATCAATTATTCAAGATTGACTACAAGACCAACTTTGAATAGCAGATTATACCATGTAGACCACTAAGGTATACTGTGCAGGAAGATTGCACACAGGACATGCTGCCCTTTCTTTCTCACTCATTTAGCTATGCACTGATGTGTAAAAGGACTCCCTGACTCTGAGATCTCTAAAGCACCATCAGATGTACATAAAATACAGTACCTAATCCAAATCCCCCAAAACAGCAAATGAGATACTGCAAATACCACATAATGGATTCACGCAGTTGTCCTTAAAAACTGTGTTTCTCTCAGCCAATAACTACATTATAATAAATTACAAAAGCTCTCATTTTGTGTTTGTGTGATCGGATGAACAGACTCCTATTAGCATTATCACTTTGTAGTCTTAGGTTCCCAGAGGAATTGTCATTGGATGAGGTATCAAAATAGCTTCCGTTCCTCCCACCCCTGATGACTCCACATTCATCAATGGAGGAAATGAAATTAAGGCCCTGACAACTTGATAATGAGGATTTGGTTGGAGAATAAAGAACATTTTTGGGTTGTAATGAGCTCTCATTATTTATAAAGCAGAATTATAGAACAAGGTGTGTAAAGGAACACATACCGCCTTCTTCATTGTAATTGTGAAGTAGAGTTAAAACTGTGTAATTGCACTTCCTTATTAGACATTACTAGTGTTTGACTTGTCTGAAAAAGGCATACCACAAACAAAGTTTTAATCAGACGTTTGTTCAAAAACATTGTCGTCCTCTTTGGGTCCAACTTGTGAGAAAAAAAAAAAAACCACCAACATTGTTAATTATTGTTGCCAAGTTTCAAAAGATTTTAGCATGTATTTATTTGTTTTTTTTCCCCCCTGATATCCATGAGTTTTAGCTTCATCTTGTTGAAGGAATTCCATGCATATGTATGGCTTGAAGTTGTTTGGCTTTCTCAATATGTTTATTTAAATCTTTTTTTCTTTTTTTTTTAACTTTACTCATAATTTTGTGTTATTCCAAAGTAGATTGTCTTGATGTTGGAAATTATAATGAGATTTATGTTTCTAGGACACCATCGGAAACGAGGCTTTAGTCTCAGTAGGATATTTCAAGCACTCATCTGCTGTTTTCTTTTTCCCAAATTTGAATCAAATAACAAAGCAGAAGATGATAGACAGCAAGAAAAGAAACAAAGGAGATTGGAGGCTTCATCTCAGTGCTGAACAACCAAACACTGAATAAAGCTCAACAAAACCCCAAGAAAGTAACCTTGCAACGATGGATAGAATGTCAATGGTCAGTATGTTTCTTTGCAGTTCACTAGGGGTAAATTATATGTAAGTACTCTACAGAATTAAAAATTATTGAAATTATTGAAAACAAAATTATACCTAGCATGTTTTTAATGGTTTCTTAACTGTATTTGTACTGTGCCCTTACATGTGTTTGTTTTCAACATATTCAGCATAGATCAACAGTTGTGGGCAAAAGCACTTATTGGTTTCTGTTATCTACTTAGTATGAAATAGTCTTTCAAAATGACACACCGTAAGTGGTGATTAACAAGGAATTGCACTGCACATTTTCGATCCTGGTGTTCCCTGTCTGTTGGCTGTGCCATTGTTGAGTCTCAGTTGGTGGTTCAGCTAATCTGGTAGCAAAATACAGTAGTGGCCTGCATGCTTAATCTTTAGTCTATTTTGCAGCGTAATCTTCTTATTGTGACATAAATATCAACCTGATTTTTAAAAATGGCACACCTTTCTTTCTGGGAGATTGTGGTTTTTAAAAATTTTTTTAAAATCAAATTTAGTTTAGATGTTGTTGGTTTTTTTCTCGTTTTAGCCACAATCCTTTCTTAATCTTAACGGAATGCTGCCTAACAATATTGTCAGAAGACATTTTGGTGATGCCTTCAGTATCAGTGTATTTGCAACTGATAGGTATATTGCAATTTCTTCATCATGTTTATAGAAAAGGATATTCAGTTGCAAATATGTATTCCTTCAATACTATAATCCAACTTTTTTGACTGTTTGTAAAAGGAGCAGTACTGTTTGGAAAGATAAAGAAACCATGACTATATGATTAATATGGGTATGCTTTCACCAAATAAAGTGACCAAAATATTACAGAACACAAGCACACTGAGCCATAAACCTGCTCTGAGCCGACAAGCGGTGGACCATGTAAAGCATGTTCATTCTTGGCACCAAAATTGCACTGTGCCACTGGATTAGATTGCCACACCCTCAGCTGTGCCTCTCTTTCCTCTGTGGAGTCACCAAGACACAAAACAGACACAGAAATAACCTCAGTCATTTCACCCTGTGCTGACATGAAAATGAGTATAGCGGATTAAGTGGGACTTTTGACTCCAGCCATTATGCCACTGCAGTAATGAATGTCTATGACTATGTACTGTTGAAATGCACTGAGTCCATTTAAAATAACTATCAAGTTTTGAAAAAAAAAAAATAAAAAAAATAAAATAGATTTTCTGATAAGGACACTTGTCCCCTGGGTAACAGATGTCTTCTATCATGTTTTATCATTTGTGCTTTGTGTTTGGGAGTGTTTGTGTGCACATATGCACACATATCCTTTTGTCTTTTTAATCAGCATCAGGTTTGGACCAACACATCAGAGGAGCTGCCTCTCCTTGAAGTTGAGTACGCTTGACTTGTTGCTGAGATGAATGACAACCAGGTAGGTCCACACCACCACCAACAACAACAGGGAACTGACAACTTAAGATGGTCTTAAAATGGTTCAGTCTGTAATAGTCTATTGCTGCAGCATGAACACGCAAGACTTAATTTTATTATACCTGAAATTTGTTACCTAGAGAATATCTTAGGTCTGCAGTGGACTAGGAAGCAATCCTTTTAAACCTGGCGCATACTAATAATTAATGTTAATGTGGGGAAAAATTCAACTTTTACCATAATTCATTCTCATACTTGCTGACATACTCAGTCATTCACCCATTTCTCTATTAGCCACTCTTATTATTTCAGTAACCTAACTGCTCACACAGACACTTCTACAGCAGTGAAAGGATTAAATTGGTACTATGACAACTGCTGTTACTGCTACTGTCGAGACAGATTTTTACAACTGTGGAGTCCAAAATTTCAGATTAACCCTGTTCTACCTGACAACCTTCAGCACATTAATAACTACTACTATGCAATCTAATTGGGCAACACGGTATTATAGAAAGAGTCTCTAGTGTCTTTATTTGTTGTTTGAAACATGAGTTTAAAAGAAAAATTAAAGCACTCGTGTTATAAGACACTAAATTAAAAAAATAGTTTTTTGGCAAACAAATGAGTTCCCCTTATTTTTAAGGTACTCAAAAAGTTGGCAGACCTTTTCATTACTGGTTCAATTTGAATGAATTTAAATGATAAAACGAGTAGGTCAAAAAGCAACTAGTGATAGAAATGTGACAACATATCATTATGTTTAGCTGCCTTTCAGCAATAGTGGACAAAAAAATGCTTGAAACCAAAGGTAGACGAGTGTATTTTATGGTTGTCACAATAGTTTTTACAAATTATCTGTCATAAGTGACTTCAGTCAATGTTTTACAACAATTAAACAATAATAGAAGCAATCACAACTTGCAAATGTTGAATCATCATTTCAGCAGGTAAGTTACAAAAATTGCAAAGGGAAGGTGACGTAAGTTTTTTTTTTGTCAAGTTGGGGATTAGGCACAAGCAAGGGAGGACATTTAATTACCTGACCTTGTCCTTTATTATTAACCTTCACATGCCATTATGTAATAACATAACAAAAACAAAAAAAGGGTTTCTAAAATATTAAACAGTAAGTGTTTTCCAAAACTGCAAAATGAACATCTTTCCTCCAAGGTGTTTGGCCATGTGCTTGAGTTAAGATGCCTCAGGGTACCTACAAGTCCTGAGGCCCGTGTGAATTCCACCATATATCAGGTATTAAAGAAACATACAGTATATCCAACACTAAATTATTTAAGTTAGTTTAAGTTACTTTACTTGCAGAAAATTTGAAGTGATTAGTGGGCCTCTTCAAGAAAAGTAAAGTTCCCTGATTTGAAAATAGTTTTTACTGAGGCACTTAAAGATCCATGAGGCCTGAAACTGTAATTTGCAGATGTTTAGTTTTCTTTTAAATGTCTGTCTGTCTTTTAAGCATCACAAAAAGACAGCATATTTCCACAGCAGGATCAAACTACAGCAGAGCAGAGAAAAGCCATCTGCACCAAGCTTTGCCATGAGTCAAACATCTTGAGTAACAAATGGGGGAAGATGCTCCTCTTGTGGTGCCTGTGGAGTTTCAGCAGTAGGTTCTTCCCCTGTTCCCGACAATAACTCTGTCCATTTAGTTATTTGAGTGATCACAGCTGAGTGTTGGAGCCCTATTGTAAATAAAAAGAAAAAAAAAACTTAACATAAATGTACTCCCTCACCCTGTAAATCACTTATTGCATTTCTTCTATGAGATAATTACTCAGAGTCTTCATACTTGTACATATACACAGCTGAAATGTCAAATAATTATATGCATTCAAAGCCTTTTAGTACTGTGAGCTAACTCCTATGTTTGCATAATGAAGCACTGCATTAAGAAATCTTTTTGCTCTTATTGTAATTAGGACAAATATTCTTTCTATTGTAAGGGGCTGCTTATTCCTAGAGAAACATTCCAGGCTCCTTGCCTATTCTGTTTAGTGCCTTGGTCTGGTTTCTCCATATTTATGAGAAACATGACTTTAAAAATGAACTATCAGCGTATGGTAAGAGATGTTGCACTTACCGCTTCTAATTCTCATGCTGGTCAATAAAAAGTATCCAGCGATGCTTCTGAATGCATAAAGCACGATGAGGTTGCCAATAAAAAAACAAGCTTTGATTCAAAAGTTCCTGAAGAAGCCCATTCTGTCGATTCACTGCCCCTAAAAGCAAATGTTACTGCTCTGCCTGAAGAATTATTAATCGTTCCCCACTCAAATATTTTCCCATTCCCTCTCCTGGATGGACCAGTGTTTCATTTCTATGGCAAGCACGAGCTGCCATTTGCAGACTATGAGAGCAAATGTTAATTTGCCCCGTGTGCATTTCTGTGCCAGAGGAGCCATAGGGCTGGAAGCTAACACAGCGCTAAAGAGAGGATGGGCTGACTTGGGTATTTATATAAGGTAATGTGATTGAGTTGTTCCCATAGATTCTTCCTTTCCCTCAAAAACCCTTGGGTGAGACAAGGAATAAGACGTGTGTGTATGTGTGTGTGGACAAACACAGCTCTGGCCAATCATCACACCATCACAGCACAACTGTTGCCTCATATTCTTCAGTGGCTCCAGCTGAGATAGAGTGACACATTGTATAGACATCATCTACTCCAGATTATGTGATAGTCTGTCAGGATCACCATTTTCTAGTCTACAGATGGTACACGAGCAGGTATAGAGTGCTTTTAAGATTTCTATAGCAGGTGTTGGTACATTGTTTTGTCATCTGCTAATTTCCTTCTACTATTAAATCCTTTGAGATTTTCTTCTGATTAAGGCCCTCAGAGATGAAACATTATGTTAATTTTGGACTTGACTCTTAGGGGAAGGTTATCACATTCGAATATCTCTGTATCTATATTATGTATTATAGTAAGAGCTTAACAGTAGTGGGAAAGCTGAATAGCAGTGTCTACTGCTCCATAAAATATCTGTTATTCAGAAGTAGCATCAGCTGGGACAGTTACTCTAATAATCTAAAGATACTGGATATAAGGTTTTTTCAGTTGGCTATCATTAGTACTGCTATAACAGGGGATGTATAGGTTTGTCGGTCAACCTTTTACATAAATCTACCTCTAGATCTACATTGTCTGGTGCTAAGTCTACTATATAATGTGTCACAGAAGTGTTAGTTTGCGGAAAGCTTCACAAAAATATAATATCTTAGTTAATAACAATGTGGAATTATAATTTACAGACACACCAAAGTACATTTGATTTGGACATTTCCAAAGGTCGATATTATTGATTTTAAACCTGGGCAGCAATTTTTTCCCCCACATACTGGATGGTTGTCTCATCCAAAGCTAAATGGTTTTACACAGCACAGGAGAAAAAGGGAAGGAGGGAGGGAAAGCAGGTCAGTTGTTGACATGGACAAATGGGGATACAACATACACTGTAGTGACCCAGATAGGAGCCAAAGCTAGAAATTGTTATATTATATTATATTATATTATATTATATTATATTATAAATGACTTTCCACATCATTTTCAAGGCAAGCAAGTGGAAAAAACAAGCAAAAGCGCATATATGGGCATCACTGTGTTTTGTATTGCACTCGCTTGAAAACGTCTGCTAGATATGCTGAACAATGAGAACAATGAGAAGAGTAAAAAAAAAAAAAAAATCCATATTGCTGTTTTCATTTCTTAAATTCTTCTTTGATCATTTCTTTACTATTAAGCATTTCCCTGATGAGTCAGCCACATGGTGGTGCTGGTGGACTTCTGACTATAGTCCATCAAGAGATTATCTGTCATACACACTGCCTCCTTTCAATCCTACATCATCTCATTCTCACTCCCTCTTGCTATGACTTATCACATCCTCAGCTCTCTCACTCGTGCTCTTTTTCCTTAACATAATGTGAGATGAGGTGAAGTGTTATGGCAAATTAAGTAAAATTAAGACAAGGGAACAGCTCTACTCACCTATGTCGTGCGTAACTTTTATTGCACAGCTACTGACAGAGCCCTGCCTGTTGGACTGCCCTTGGAGATGGGTGTTGATGACAGACTGCAGACCATGAAAGGAGTGGGAGTGTTGCATCCAGTGGAGGTGGAGGTGCCTGCATAACATATTATCATTCATCCTCCATGGTTTGTTTTGTTCTCTTTCTCTTCTCACACTTTGTTTGCTATTTTTTTCCTCTCCCCCTTTTTGCACCCCCCCCTCCCCCCCCAATCCCCTTCCATGTCTTTGTTGTCAAGTTCCCTGTCTTTCTCCAGTTTCCTGTTAAGGTCTTGTCATTTGCTCAAATCTCGACGTCTTTACCTTCTCCTTCATCCACATTCTGCTGTTATCTGTACCGCCACCTTCTTACCAACGTCTACCTTTTCCTCATTCTGCCAACCACTCCGCATGGCACCTGTCTAATTCTCCTTGTACCCACTCTGTGGTGCCACTCATCGCTTGCTCCTTCACCCTCCCCTTCTTCCTTTCCTGGCTCTCTCTGCCCTGGCAGTCTGACAATTGTTGGAGCATACACCGCTAAGCAGTTATCACCAGCTCACAGAGGTGTGTGTGAGTGTGTGTGTGCGTGTGTGTACATGTGCATATGTATGTTGGGTAATAATAGGAAGAGAATGTGTATATGTGAGCATGTGTGTCAGTGTGTGCATTTTTCTGTTTATATTGAGGTGTACAGCTCTTGTGCTGACTAAAACAATAAAAACAATGTGTCAGACAGGTTCCATTATATTGGAGCTTTGTATGGCTCTTCTACTGTAGTGTATTTTTTTTTATTTGCAACAATGAGGGGTAAAATGATACTGAAAGGCTGCGACTCCTCTCCTACCACTGCCAAATATCCCTTGTGTCTAGCCGCTCTGGATCCATATAAAAGGCACTCATTTCTTTGTCTTCAAGGTTTTTTTTTTCTAGATTTGGTCCCATCTGTCATTGGGAGGGGGTTGAAAGAAATGAGGAATAAACCCAGCTGGAATCCTTTGTCTATTGAAGGGAGATCACACTGTAGTAAGACCAGGACAATGCTTTCTGGCCTTATGGATACTGAGAGATGAGGGACACAGGCTTCAGACTTCAGGAACCAGGAGTGCCAAACAATCATCCTGAAGGAAAGTGATTCACGAGTGTTAGATTTGTTCTCCTTGACACAGTGAATCATATTTTGAACTTTTTCCAAACCATCTTCCTTGTTATATTTTATATGGAGAACAAATGCATTAAAGTAAAGAAGCATTGGAGAGGAAAATCCAGTGGAATACGTTTTCTGATGTAATACAATATGGTAACTTTAAGTAACTTTATTTACATAGCTTTTTTTTTTCTTTTAAAAAAACTCAGATTAAAATGTGCTTATACAGACAAGTACAACCAGGATACTCAGAAGGTAAATCAAAAACAGAAAGGCAAACTTTAAAGTAAAACAGTAACAGTAAAAAAACCCCCAATAAATTAGACAGTTGAAAAATATTAAACAGTGCACAAAATGATTATAAAGGATGGCAGAAATGTATATGCATGATCCTACTTTGTTTTAAACTCAAAAACTTGAAGAAACCTGAAGAAAATTTGCTTCACACACTCTAACATCTTTTAAAATACTAATGCTGTCACGGCTTTCTCCTGACAAAAAAGGCATGAGTGAAAAACAGAGGGAAAAAAAATAATCTAAAAACAGCTACAATTCTTATGCCCTGCAGTAACTGTGTGAATTCAACATCATACTTTAGGATCAGGATCTAAATGATGATAATTATGTGAGTAAGTTATGGTGCTGTTCTTACTGTTGGTTAGACATGCACAGCAGGGACCTGAAGTTATGTTCCTCATTCCTTTCATTGTATACTATAAAAACTGTGAGACTGGTGGTGGCAACATGCAATATAAAACTCATTAAAATTTCATTTCATGGGGTGAGTTGCAGATCTTCTAGCTGTGACAATTTACCCTCCACCTTTAAAAGGAAAATAATTCTGATGCTATGGCTATTTGGATTAGAGGGTAAATATAGAAGTGGTTATAGTTCAATATAATGAACCGCAGAATATTCCTTGGATCTGAAAACTCCACCTATACAGGTACAGAGAGCCAACTGATAGCAAAAAGGCCAATTAATAAAAATCACCAATAATAATAATAATAATAATAATAATAAAGAACAGCTTGACAAATATGTCTTGTCAGCTCTGCTTACTTGATTTTAACTTGTTTTTTATGGTTTTGTGATACTGTTTTGAACTAATAAGTCTAGAATTTGAAAGTAATTTTTTTTAATGTATATCACGAGTAAATTGTGTTTATTGACAACAAATTTATCTGCAATGTTGTTTCCTGGCCCCTCTGAAGCATACAAGTGGCTTACAAAGTATCTAAAGGGGATGGCTGTTTGTTTAAAATCACAAAACAGATCCCTTATGTTACTGTCCCTTTACAGCTGAAGAACAAGTACATATGGCTAGAGCAGTGGGGGTGCTTCTAGCATTGGAAAAACAAAATGAGCACAAACATGTCTTGGGAATAAAGGGAAAAAAGGATCAGTATTAGGGAGGTATGTCTTATTCCCCTTTCTATGCATAACTTGCAAATTATCTATGTTTTTATTTTCTTCTTGCCACATATTGGATAGCAGGCCCAAGAGACCTATTAAGGAACCAAGGGAAGAAAAACACCAGATTTCATCTGATTCCCAGGAGTTTAGAGTCTTACAGTGTTAAGAACACTTACTGGAAAAAGTCCATAATAGTACGAAAGTTTTAAGTTAAGTTTTTTTTGTTTTTTGTTTTTTTTCCTGTGGTATTGATCCACTTAGCATATTCTGTCCCTGGTGTCTACAGCAATAGTGCAAATTAGATGGGCCTAATGCAGTCCATGCACCAATATGTCATGACAACATGATCTCTAGCTTAAACTATTAATATATTTTGACCTATGCTTACCATTTCAGTACATCAATAAATTAGTTTAGTTTACAGAAACTTATTCCCATAGTATTGCAGTTGTGTATAAAACAGTTGTGTATACAATTTGTGTATAAAACAAAGAAATGCAGAGGATATTCAGCTCGCACAGGTGTTACAAGTTATGACTTTTTTCTTTTTTCTCCTTTATTTTCATGATGAGACTTCTTCTTTATGTGGACGTTTTTGAAAGTTTTCTCACTCTCTGGTAGCCTTGTTACCTTTGTCAGTGAGGTTTCTTTTAAATTTGGAAATGATTTGCAAAGATCAAGCTGGCTTTCAGAGTTCAAGTAATTTAAGCTAAAGGGAGGATTTGATGCAACAAAAGGGTTTTCCCTTTTCCTGACTTTTTAAAATTTCTATTCACTTTTATGATATAATGTACACACAAATCCTGTGTAAAGGCATGATATTTGAAGGTATATATAGGCGGTTATTACCTTAAGATTGATGGTGTTATCAGAAGATAGAAGTATGACACGCATAGACTTTTATTCCCATTTTCTGGTATGCCACAAAAAATAAAATACTAAAGTCATGAGTCATTAATTTGGTGACCTCACATAACAGCTACCCAAATTCAACCTGAGAGGAGGGCTAATGAACCAAAAAAACCTGAAAACATATGTGGGTGTGCTAGTCGTTGTGGTTATATGACTTTGCTCCTTAAAAAATGGTGGCAAGACTGTACTGGGTGACTTGATGACCTCAGACATCTGTGCCTCAGTATTTCTTTTTCTAAACTTTGCTTTCTAACTTACCAACAAAGGTCATCTATTTGAGCAGTCAAAAATTGCAACCAGTTCAAAATTACACTGAATAGTGCAATCTAATGCATGCAGAATTTTCTCATTGAATTACTTTGGTGAATAACATCACACTGATGGTCTGAATGTGGAGAAATTGTTCTTTCAAAGTACACAGTTCGAACTAACTGCCTTGGATTTACATAACAAAGTATAAAGCAGTATCACACAGGCTAGAGGTGAATATTAAACAAATGTCCTTTGTAAGGATAACGATGCTGAAACACAGCACAACAGGGATGTGATGTTAGGAAATGTATTTTCTTTCAGTGTCAGAGGTTGAAAGCAGATGACTGAATCCAGTGCAAGAGAGCATTTTGCCCATAGGATTAAGATTGGATGGCTGGGTTTAAACCTGTCAAAAGAGCAGACTCAAATCCCTCACTCACAAACACTTTATGGTTCTCACTTGAGGTGCTTGTGAGCAGTGGTGAAAGGAGATATTTCTCTTTCATGCCACCTACTTCAGAAGCCATTCAGCACATCAACTGGATTGTGGAGAATTTGTAGGGCATTGAGCAAAGAAGTGAGATCAGGGAAATTAGTTATCATGCTTTTTTTCCCACAACTTTGACAGTCCTATTACAATTCACTCAAAAAATGTTCCTTTGCCTACTGCACAACTGTGGAAAAGTAAGTGCTAAGTAACTAAGTTTTTCATCTAAATGCAATATTGCCTTGTTTTCACTAAAGAATGGGCACATTTGTTTCTGATTATGATTGTTGCTCTGTCATTAAAGG
The DNA here is from genome assembly GCA_015106735.1 of Paratilapia polleni. Taxonomy (NCBI): domain Eukaryota; kingdom Metazoa; phylum Chordata; class Actinopteri; order Cichliformes; family Cichlidae; genus Paratilapia; species Paratilapia polleni. The sequence goes on from VUQI01014680.1 coordinate 48,904, forward strand.
TCAATTCAGATCATTTTGGTATCACAAGAAAAGCGGTTGTAAATATTTCAAGTAATCTCACAATGTGTAATGGCAACTGCAAACTTAATTCATTATTAATTTCATTATTATGTGTTAAAACTGCATTATAACCCATGGTTTATGTAAAGCATCATTGAGCGCACAAATAATACTTAGTTAAATATAGAAAATAATTAACTTGAGCACAAAAAACTATTTGTGTGTGGCAGTGCTTTTTGGATGTGTCTTTAGTGTGATGGAGAGCAACCAAGGGGGAAATTGGAAGGGCAAACAACAAAAACAAGAAATCATTTCTGAGAAGTTGTTTGAGTGGAATTACAATGTCTTGTTATTTTGCAAAATTATACTGCGTTTGCATAAAGAGCACAACACTTGGGAATTGCCTTGTGTATCATGCAAATGTTACCCCTTAAACTCTTTTCACCGGTTTCTGGTTGTAATTTGGAATATCTTCAACACAGTGAATATTGATTTATCAGTGATAAGGTTTTTACCTTCAGGGTTGCCATATCCTACCTCATTTGCCATGAAGAAACAAAGGAATGCAGTCAAATTGTAATTTTAAATTTATACCATTACATATATTTAAACCATTGCTGAATAACAAAATGACTAAGAACACATTGTAAAGTAAGTTTGAGACCCCAGGTGTGAGATATATTTCTGAAATGAAAATGAAGCGTAAACATTTGGATGCACAACTCCAGTTACAAACTGCCTGTTTTCATACAGTTGCATTAAGAAAAGCAACATATGATTTGTATTTGTTGCATTCCTTTCAACTTCAGTTTTTTTCAGTTTCCATAAATAATATCAGAGCTGAGTGCTATAAGATGAAATTTACCAGCATAAAAATGTAGTATTCCAATATACAAAATTTAATTAAAAAGAAAAACAATAAAACAACAACAACAACAAAAAAAAAAAAAAAACCACACACGCAGTCATACAAAATGCCCCCTAAAACTTTACTAAATGTATCAAGCAAGCCTTTTTGGGTGTTAGATCCAATTTACAAACAGGGAGTGTATAGATGATTATGGTTAAAGACCCTCCACAGCCAACATCAAAATATCCCCGTACACACATCACTAATCACTAAACTTCTTTAATTCTTTGTTTTAATGACTATTATCATGAGATAAGAAGCTAGCAGGCATAATTAGGTAGTCCAGCTCCAGCTAAAATGTTTCTGTTGTCAATCTGAATCTTTAATGCTTCATCAGTCCAGGGAGCTGCAGCGTACTTTAATATACACTTTTCCATTTGTACTTTTAAATGCTTGCTGCCTGCTTCAATATAATGTTGCTATGTTACATCAGCTATTGCAAGCCATTTAATTGAAAAGAACTATTAAAGGCCTTCGGTGCATTGGGATAGCAAAAGTAATGGCAGCCACAGGGGAGATAACTTTGAGTGGAAAGTTCTCCAAAGAGAATTTCTCTGGACACACACATTCAATTCTGGGTCAATAGAACCCCCAAAGAACTTTAAGCTTTAGGTCTATCATGTATAAACCACATTTTTATTTCTTTTCACATTTCATGAATCTTGACAATTTGTCTTCCAATATTATAAATAGTTTTGCTAACTGTATTTTATATTGTATGAGCACATTGTTCTATGTAGCCTTTGTATCTACATTTTGAATGGCAGACGTATATATTTGTCATAGCAGAGAAAGCACAGGTGTTACTAATATAATTATGATGACTCACTGTCCGAGTGAGCCATGTCCATTGGCTAGCATGGGCAAGGCAGAGCCGTAGAACTTGCACACCTGGATGAAATTGAACCATTACTAATTTTCTTCTATGACATGTCAAAGTGTGTGCAGTAAAAAGGCTCTATTGACAGGTGCAAATGTCACTTCTCACCTGATCCAACCTATGTATATAATGCCAACATATGCCTATTTAAAGCTGGAAGTCAATGAGCCGGCACAAACTTGAGGCTATTCTTTGCTACTGTTCTGCAGTCTAAATTAATAAATAAGTAGCATGAAAGAATTTCAAAGGATCTGAAATCAAAGCACTTTACAGCCTTATTTAAAAAGGATTAGGTTGTATGGGGTGTCAGTTAATTTGATTTTTCTGTTGCACTACTAGACAAAGTTCATCTAATCTGAACTGACCATGGTCGTGCTGCATTTATTTATTCATTTTTCATTATTCTTTGTCATATTTACCATCTCAGTGCTGTGCAACTCATATTGCTAGTATAGATTTGTGCCATCAAAAACACACACATGCAGATGTGTCATGTATTCATAGGTGAGAGCTCTTCCTTAGAAATGGTTTCAGAAATATGTGGATTATGTATTCAAGGGAAGTGGCTTCTGCCAGGGTTCTTCATGTGTTAACTCGAGGTCCTACCCCTCTAAATGTCTGCATACAATCATGGTTGTTGTATTCATGACAATTGTTTAAGAGATGGCAACAATGATGATGAAACTCTCGGAAACTTTTTTTTTTAAAAAGAATGCTGCAGAAAACTAACAGGACTGTGCTTCAGGCTGAGTGGAGAGTTGACAGATGAGTTCCAGAAAACGAAAAAGTCAAACTTGTTGATGCACACACACACACACACACACACACACACACACACACACACACACACTGCACATCATTTTGCATCATTTTTTGATTAACCTCAATGTGACCATTCACACTGACTCTCACTTCAGTGAGAGTCAAGGTTGTGCAGTGTTTTCAGTTATTTCAGCATTTCTGCAATTGACATAGATCATGTGCTCCCTTGGCACTAAAAATACAATAAAGGGGTTGTTACCTTAACTCAATTAATTGGCATAACTGAACTCACCTCCTCATGAACTTCACTTGGATCGATTCTAGCTATTGTTATAATCATGTTCAGATGGGCATTGTCATAACAAAGAGGTCAGATGTATATATTGTGGCTTTCCATTTATTATGAATTGTTGCTCTGGAGCCCTGCTGTTGAAATAAGTATTGATTAGGAAGGGCTGATGGTAGCTGTGTTTGATTATTCATGCGAGGACTTACCTTGGCAGGATCGATATGGCCCCAAGGATGGGAACTGCACAAATGCTCATATGTGTTGATAAAGGCATACACACACAGCAAGGGGCACAGAGAAAAACATGACCGCCAAAATAAAATAAATTTCTTAATGTCTCGGTTTAACTCATTTAGTTGCTTTTTTTTTGTGTTTGGATTTTAAAGTCACATTATGGAAAAGAAAGAAGAAGATATATGAAAGGTATTTTGTATTTGGGATAGTATTGGTAATGTAACATTTTGCTTGCTAATTCTACAGTATACAATCTTGCTCTAAGTATAAAGAAAACATGTCAAAACAGCAGCAGGAAGATTGTAAGTAAGCTTGCAATTAACAACCGAGAAGCACCATCAAATTTCTTTGGACAGAAATGCTCCAAGTTGCCAAAACCTGGCTCATATTCTATTTGTCACTGGCAAAACTAACAAACCTGACAAGTTAAGTAAACAACAACACAATAGAAACACAAACAAGAGCCTATTACCTGTGGAAGACATTGTGCCTGTGCTTGTTTCTCTGGATCCAGTGGGATGGTAATGGTTGGACAATGATGGGAATGGAAGCAATCTCCTCATTGTAAATGAATGTACAGCTGCTGAATTGTTTCACCCAAAGAAATCAAGACGAAAAACCCCATCAATTAGCAGGCACACACAGAGGCACGGTGTGATGTGAATGACAATAATCAAGGCCTCCTCCTCCTTCTCCTCCTCCACAGTAACCAACATCAAACATCCAGCTGGTAAAGCAGTCTGAAAATGAGGGCCGAGCAACTCTGCATTCCCTCTCCCTCAGAGAGAAATGCTTACTAATAAGTGTGGCAATATATTTCAGTTTTGTTCTCCCTTGTGGATGTAAGTGTGTGGAAATTTGTGAGTGTTGAGTACAGGATGTTTGTTCCAATGCACAATTGTATTAATGCAAAAAAGCCCCTGCTGTGTGTGTGATACTTACACTGGAGCAATCGATAAAATACTAAATTTGAGTACACAGGGGGACCTGGGGGTGAATGTATGGAAATCATTGTGTGTGTGCATTTGTCTTTCTGGATGCTATACATCTGTGTGCGTGTATGTGTGTGTGTGTGTGTGTGTGTGTGTGTGTGTGTGTTCGTGTATCCAAATAATAAAATGGGCACACAGAGCAGCAGGTGAGCCTACTCCCACATGAGGACCCTGCGGTGAGGCTCCAGATTTGGCTGAGGAAGTGCAGGAGGCCTTATCAAAAGCCCAGGGAACAACAAAAACCTCAGCTGCACAAAGGACTCCTCAGAGAGAGAAGAATCTCTCATTTAAAAAGAAGCCGGCTGCATCTGTTTTCTCTGTTTGTTCTAATTCCACACACATGAGGCTCTAACTGTATTTTCTCCATTGGAAAAAAAAATGGATTGAAAAAGAAAACAGAGCTTCCCTTATCCCATGTAGGTCTCTCTAGCTTTGTCAGGATGTGACAAATGCATTACAGAGATGAGCTACAACAAAGATCTCATGCAAATAAATATGTATAGCCACTGCACTTATGCTAATCTGTTGTATTACTTCAACATGACAGATCTGACCTGACTGGTAAATTCTTTGTGGTGCATAAATCCTCATTTTCGCATATCAAAATGTTCTTCTCTTCTTGCTTAAATGCTCTAAATACATTTATCCAAGGCAAGGCTCAATATAGTAACGTTTTTTTGGGGGGGGGGTTCAAAATGTAAAAGCTTCCTCAAAAGTTCTGGACATGTTTTCTTCCTTTGCATACCCCCTCTATTGTTACACTGCATAGATTCAAGAAATATTTAATCCGATACTTAGGTTTATGAAATGTATTTTTATGCAGCAAGTATGATGAGAGCACATTGCATTCTACACTGCTGCTCTTCTAATCCTTACACTATTATTCACCCTGTGCAGAAAGTTGAGGCTAAAGCATCTTGAACAGATTAGAATTGGGAAAAAAAGGGAACCCAATGTCATACAAGGTTGTGTTTTTCAACCTTTAAATTGTTTGTATTTAGACATGGGACTATGGTAACTGCGTTTTTTTTAGTGAGCAACAAAAGCAGTCCTTCACAACATTGTCTTTTGGTGTGAGAAAAACTACACCACAACAGTAATCAAGGTGACAAACTCAACTCAGTCCTTTTTATCCTTGATTCTTGTCGGGGAGTAGTTTAATATTTTCAGCTCTAACTTCACATTTTCACACAAATGGCTATCCTCTGCTTTGAAGTGCTGCATATTTTGTCCTTTACCTCGCTGGAATGTATACTCAGACACTTCTTGGCAACTCTTCACGCAAAGCACAACACTCAAGGTCATTTTGGTCTCCCTGGCAACAGTGCAATACATTTGGCGCATTGTCAGGCTATTTAATCAAGATTGGCTCTCTGTGTGTAAGATCGACGTGGACATTCCTTTTATCTGAAAAACTGCTAAGTGAGGCGTGCGCCCCTCCTGGAAGGTGAGGCACCCAGAAGGATAGAGAAGGCGACAAGATGTGTCTTGTGAGAAGGGGAAAGTAAGACGGGACTTTGTAGACCCATTGCCATTGTGGCTCTTAGAAGTCCTTGATGATGCCGTCATATTGATCAGACTGTACTGTGGTCACCCACAGTAAATCTATTCACAGATGACCGCTGCAGCTCAAAAAGCTTTCGCAAATAGAGCAGCGAGAAGAATAAACAGAAACATTCCGCCAACTGATTTTCAATCCACTTAACCTCTCCACTTCTCATTCGAACAATAACAGGTCAGGAGAAAGGGACAGAGGAACAAAGGATGGGAGGGGAGTAATTTTGCATCTCATCTGTTGACAGTCAAGTATGTTGTTATCATTGTGTGCTGCCCTCTAGTTTATCTCCCTCTGGAAGATAGTGCCTTGCTTCTCGTGACTATAGGGCCAGACAGCCAATTATCTATGTGCCCTCTATCAGATGTGATTTATATCAGTACGCTGTCCCTACTCTGCTGTCCCCTCTCCGCCTGTGATCAATCACTGGGCAAACACAAAACAGGCCTTTACCAAAACAAACAGTTAATGCTCTGGATTGACTGCTAAGGAGACTGAAGATATTAATTGGCTTAGATTGTTACACAAGGCAACACTGACATTGAGAAAAAACAAACAAACAAAAACCTAAGGCAAATTTTGCATAGGCAAAATAAATCCACTGTTGGACACTCAGTCCTGTTAATTGTGTGCATGATGGCTGTTTGAGTTCTGCTTGGGAATATAGGATTGCTAACAACATCAATAACATAATGTTAATGTTAATGTACATAAACTTAAACCCTAACCCTGTATGTTGAATGGCCATTACAAAAATGTCTTTCCCATAAATGCTCATAAATAACCTCTAAAGCAAGTCTGGTACAATATACAGTAAACTGCAATAGCTGTTTTTCTGGCCACATGGTGGTTTTAAAAATATCAGCATTCATTCAGAGTTGTGGAGAGTCATAGAGAGTTCAATAGTCACTCTTTTATAGTGTTCCACCACCTTTTGATGTCCACCATCTCATGAGAAAAGAAAAAAATGAGGAGGCTTAACTGGTAAATGCAACTATTGCAACTGAAAACAGCTGCCTACTGCCACCTGTCATGTTTAAGTAGTAATGCGAATTTTTGAGGTACAAGTTGAATATTTACATATGAGTAATTATTATAAATATGCATGTGTACAATAAAACAGTGTATGAGATTTTCTATGCCTAAAAAAACCAAATCTGTTTGTTTCAGTAATTTAATTGGAGAGATGTGGAAAAAACCAACAGCGACAACTTGATAAGGTCCTTCCGTTAACAGAGTTAACATGAATAAGGTAGAGAGGTCTTAAGTCTAAGGAGGTGCTGTGCTCAAATCAACACTAACTGACTATCTCATTAATAGGAAACTCTCCAGGTCTCCTGTTTCTTGACACTGTGAAAGCCCACCCCATAAAGCCTTCACAGCAGTACAGGTATAGAGAAAGCAACTCTCCTATGTATTTTTGTATTGTGAGACTGTAGTGAATATTTCAGGATCATGATGTGATCAATACCAGAAGGCTGTCTGGTTAATGATGTAGAACCTGAGCATCGTCTGAGAGAGGAGCAATGGGTTGAGTCGGGTTTGTGAACTCTCCTCTTTCATTAAAGACGTGATCAGTAAGCACAACATGTCTCTCACCCAAGGGCACCCTTTTTAAGAAGCCTCGTACTAAAGAAACTTTTCTCACTTAAGAGTATGTGGATGCAACTGTATGTGTGTGGAATGAGTGAGAGGAGTAAGGAAGAACACACGGGATGAAGAAAGGGAATTTCTTATATGAAATAATGCTTTATTTCTTTAAAGTAAATAGGTCACAGGTTACAGTGCATCTGATGAAAGCATTACCTGGGCTGACTTGGTCAGCTCTGCTGCTCCAGAAATCCAAGGCCATGGTGGTTGAATAGAACAATATAGCACCAAACTGTTCACGACTTATTATAGATTATAGATGTTCTTGCTTAAGCAGGGATAAGGTTATGTATTAATACAGTTCTGGCTTAATCCTGTTGAAATGAAAACACATGCAGATAGCCCTTTTCCACTGACTGTTTTCACACATTGCCTGCAAAAAAAAAAAAAAAAAAAAACCTGGGGGAAGTAAT
>VUQI01014680.1:59314-91649 GCA_015106735.1 Paratilapia polleni
GGTTACAAAAATAACTGACTTATTTAGTGTGGCTTAGTCATCATGAAACAAAACAAAACAAACAAACAAACAAACAAACAAACAAACAAAAAACACCCCTAAAAAGACATTTAAAACAAGCGTTTTAACCAAAATCAAGGGCTTTTGCTAAGAGCCAATAATGGTCTGATAATGCAAAGGTTGACTGAGCATAAAGTAGTTGGCCCACTATTGTTAATCAATATACTTTATGCATGCTCCAAGGGTGAACAACCCTTAATTATTTTGGTCAAAGGTACTGGCTGTAATTGATGTGTAGGATCTAAAGATAAAAACAAAGCAGGGTTTTCTTGCAGAGCGAGACAACATCCCAAGGTTGATTACTAAACCCAGTGTCTCTGTGTGAGATTTACTTTTAAATACAAATATAAATCTGGAGGACTGGTCAAAGTTAGGACTGGTGTGAATACAAGAAGTAAAACCAACAACTTGCTCTTGGTGGATGTGCTTTGTGACAGCTGAAACTCATAACTTATTGGACATACACTACTGGCTGCTAACATCTTGGCCATAGGCACCACAGGATACTTAAACAGGTGTGCTTTAGCTTCAGGTAAAAGGTCAAGATCATATTTGGGATGGACAGTTCTAACAGTTTGGTTCATCATTCTCATGTCAGAATCCTATATATTAAAAAAAAAAACTTCCCCAGTGTTCATCCTGCTCTGTAAGCAATGTTACCTTACTTTTGAGCTCAGGTTGTTGTACATGCTCACTTGTTCCTGTGTTTCTATGGTTGCTGCGAAGATTGTTCAGTTTGTTTGCATTTTTACTACTGCTGTTGTCATGGTCTTCAGGATAAGACCCCGGGAGCAGTGCTGGGCTGTGCGTAGTAGCCAAACCACATTACTAAAACTTATGCTGCCATCATGCACACTCCAAAAGCATTTTCCCTCATATTTGAAAATGAAGAGCTTTAATATGGTGAATATTTTTTCTGAGCATTTCAACCCCACAAAATTATTCTTTTTATTATCAGAATTTGATACTTTCAGCAGGATAACATTTGGAAAGTCTAAGGAGTAATATGATTATTCATGTGTGTAGGGAGCCAACAGGAGGTCATCTGGCTCAAAAGGTTGAAGTCCTAGTATAGACTGAGAGAGATGCTAATGAGCTTGCTATAGGCCCAAAATTGTAAAAGAGTGTGGAACATCTGGGCACCTCACTGAGAAAACCTGGAAACTTTTTCACCATATGTGACACTGACCAGCTTTCATTTAATTGAACCATGAAGCTGACCAATCACAACAAAATGGGCTTATTGATTAATAGACGGGGAATAAATTAGCCTGTTTGTTAGATGCATAAAGGGCCCATAAATGATAATAAGGAGTATTAAACAAATCATGGACAGATATGCCAGTATCTTTCAGCCCATGAATAAAAAAGTACAGCAACGGGAATATGGATGATATGTCCCCTTTAGCAACCCCTTACATTGTTTATATATTGTTATGATTTATTTTTTTTACATATTTCACCTTTTTTGCTAGCAAGCGAACTAGAAGCTTCTCCAACAATAACTTGGATTTTGCTTAGAGTTTGGAAAGTATGAAAAGCCAACAACTTCACTGTGGTTAGAACACATTTGAAAGCAGCACAGTTGTTGATGATCACCACCTTTTACAACGCCATGCTATGGTTTTTTTGTTTTTTGTTTTTTTTTTTGAAAAATAACACAATGAGAATGTTTTAGATCTGATAGCACAGCAAGAAAACAGCAGTTATCTCATCTGATTAGGCAAATTTTAAAAGAGAAGCATGCAGTGTCGGTTTTTATGATGAAAGAGGCATGTTATTTTTGACTTAGGTAGGTAGAAATATAGAAAAGGTGACTTCACAAGCAAAACAAAACAAAACAAAACAAAACAAAACAAAAATACTAACCCCCTCATAAATGAGCAAATGTATACATAAATAAAACAGAATTTTAAAATATGGAGCACTTCCTTCCACTCTGTTACAAGGCATATAAACTTAAAAAAATATCTCAATGCTGACTTTTGGCTTCACATCAGAGTCAAACCTCACTCTCCCAGGTGAATGTCCTCTACTTAACCCACTGCGTCAATGCATCTTGTTATTTCTTTTTTGCTCCTTATACTGCTTTATAGTACTCATTTGATTTAAACTGTCCTGTCTTGTGCTAGATTTTTTAAAAGTTACTTTTGTCCATTGACATATTGTTTATCCCAGCTTTAAAGGTTACTGGTGGCCAACGCATGTTCACAAATATGGAGTCTGATGCTGCAATTCTGTAAACACACCCATTCACTGACTTCCAATATATTTTAAAAGAATCAGTGTAATGTGCCCAACCCTAGCCTTAAATTCAAATATTCGTACTAAAATGTACTAATTCACCAAAAGTATAAAGCTCCATAATGTGACTGTGTAACAGCAAGGAAACACAAACACATGTGAACAAGTGCTGAGGAAGAGTTCGCAAAAATATAATTTGGCTTTAGCTAGCTGAAAAATGGTTTATGGCAGGTTGATTATTGTTCTGTTTAAACAATATTAGTTGTGAATGGTGACTGAGAAGTAACAGATATTGTGGCATTTTAATATAATTCAAGGTGAGGGGTAATCTAAGAGATTTCTTGTGCGTGATTTGGCCTGTGCTAAAAGCCAAGTCACAAACTAATTGTTTAAGCACTGAGGAAAATAACTTATCTGATTTTCAGCAAAAATCACTAAACATAAATAGCTGAACAGTAAAAATAAAAACTACAGTTTATGTAGCTTGAACATCTGATCTGAGTTGTTGACAAACCACCTAACATGAAACAAATTCTATTTACCATTAGACTAAACTTTTTTCTTTTAAGTGACATTCAAATGGTTTTCTTTTCTTTCTTTTTTTTTAACATTAACTGTGTTGCGTTGTGGCTGTGTGAAATCTATATCTTCTCAGCACACTGGATATGAGGAAAACCAAGACATCACCAGTCTCAGTGCATGTGTGTGTGTGTGTGTGTTTGTGAGACATGAATGTGCCAACATTATTAGAGACTGAGCCTTTCATCCTGTTTCTCCACTCTTTCTGTATCTCCCAGGCAAACTGTCCAAAGACTGATAGTGCTCTCACCATCCCAACAAATGGGCCAAAACTTCATATTGTCGCTGAGATTATTGTGTGACCCTGTGAGACACAGCCAGTGGGAGGAGACGGTGAGGATTTGGGGTACTTTCAGGAGCCCCTTCAAGTCCTTGGCCTCAGGTTCCTCTGAATTTTCACCCTAAAAGTGAGGGCACACCCCCTAGGAGATGGGGGTGGGAATGCTGCTTTGCCTCCACCATGTGTATTCTCGCACAATCAAAGAGCTTCATCCAGCTGTGCTTTCTCTCTCATGCTCTCTCTGCACGTCTGCAGCCAGGCAGCTCAATCAGACACTAGTTATTCCTAAGGGTGTTATACAGTACATCAGCTATAAAGCAAAGCAGATGTAAAGACTCTCTTTACACTGGGTGTACGCACATGCACTGCTACAGGCATACTTTGCCACAGACAGACTGCAGTCCTTTTCAACAACTTAAAGGAGAGTACCACTGTATAACCAATTATTTTTTTTTAAGATGAAGATAAATGGTGAATAGAAATCCCCTGCCATCTCTGTGTGGTAGAAGAGTCCAGACAGAAGAGTGAGAGTGAATTGTATTCTCTTATATGTATTTATGTATGTATTTATTGTAAATATACAATTTAGCTTCATTTATTTTGTTATGATTACTTGCTGTAGGAAAATATTCAGTATGCCAGTCCCTATCAGTAAATATGTGTGTAGAAAGCATTTGATCCAAATAGGCTAATTATTGTAAATAAATATGATATAATTAAAAAGTATGCACAAAGTAACACTAATAATTGCTCCATGTGAAAGGTTATGTTTGTTCACTTTATAATGCATTTATCTATTATATAATATACATACAGAAAACACAGTTGTATTCTTGGTTTTACATTATCCAAAGACAACTTTTATCAAGTCCTTTTGTAAGAGTAAGCTTCTCTTTCTTCAAATTGAAGGATTTATTTGAGATGAAAAAAAAAATAATATTAGCAATTTAAAGTGACATCAAAAAGACCTTTATTCTGTTTTTACATAGTGAATGAAGTGAGGACACCGGTCATGCTACATGAGCGATCTAATGAGGCTTGTGATTGGAGGAGTGAATACACAGAGCAAATATGAAACCAACATGAACAGCTAATGAAGTATTTCAGAGTCAAGTGTAATAAATAACTTGTGTATGCTACTAGTGTAATGTTCTCATTATCAAAACCTGAATGTTATTATTGACACTTGCCATACACTTGCGGACCTAACGGTATACATATACACTACATACAGTACTGTGCAAAAGTCTTGTGCCACCCCACTTTTCTTTATATATTGCTAGTAGAATGGGAAATAGGTGCAGAGATTTATTGAAACACATGTAAATATACATTGAAATACAGTATATAAGACAAAAACTGAGTTTTGTACAGTTTTAATGACCCTGAATGTCAATATTTGGTTTGACCACCTTTATTCTTCAACACAGCCTGAACTCTCTTAGCCAAGCTTTCTTGTAATTTCTTTAAGTAGTCTTCAGGAATAGTTCTCCATTCTTCTTGAAGGACATTCAAAGCTCTTCTTTGGATGTTGGCTGCCTTTTGTTCTGTTCTCTGTCACGATGATCCCACACTGCTTCAATAATGTTGAGGTCCGGGCTCTGGGGAGGCCAATCCATGACTGATAGTGTTCCATTGTGTGTTTTTCTACCCAGGTATGATTTTACTGCATTGGCAGTGTATCTGGGATCATTGTCATGCTGAAAAATGAAGCTCTTGCCAATCAGATGCTGTCCAGATGGCATTGCATGGTGGATCAAAATCTGAGAGTATTTTTCTGCATTCATAATTCCATCAATTTCAAGAAGAAACACACTGGCTGAAATGCAGCCTTGGCCGTGTTTTACAGCTGACTGTAGACACTCACTGTTGTACCTCTCTCCTGACCTCCTCCGTACATATTGATGATGATTTGAACCAAAAATTTCAAAACTGGATTCATCACTCCATAAGACCTGTTGCCACTGATTTTCAGTCCACTTCTTGTGTAATTTGGCATACATCAGCCTTTTCTCCCTGTTTTCCTTCCTTAAGAATGGCTTTTTGACAGCCACCTTTCCACTGAGACCATTTCAGCAAACAGTAGATGGATCAGTTGAAGGTCCTGTAAGGTCTTTGCTGGATTTTTTTCCTATTTCTTAAGGACATGACTTTGAGATACTGTTTATCTGATGTAGATCGTTTTTCTTTTGTCCCCCACTTGGCCAGTTTCCTCAAATTTTTTTAAGGACACGCTGCACAGCATGTTGAGATATGCCAAGTTTTCAGCTTGAAGCTCTTTGGGAATTGTAAAAAAAGACCACTGCAAATTAAAAGCAATAACAAAATACTACAAAAAAGACACAGCAACTCCATACTCCGACACAGTCCTGGATCTATTTGACTCCTTTCTTTCACCCCTTGAGTATGGGTTTATGAACTTTATGAACTTTTTCCATATTGTATGGTATGCTTTGGACAAAGAGAGAACAAAGCTTTTCTTATAAATGCTGTTCTTATGTACTGGGCCTACAGCACTGTGCTTCACCTACATACTACATATTTCTGAACAAGGACACTGCCTAGCATCAGCAGCCTCTTGGGAGGTAAATGATTTAAGATGGAGCATCTTGACACTTTTGGGATTTACAAACTCCTTGAGCTTATGGGACAAAGGACAGATCGAGCATTTTCTATAAGGTTTGTATGTCCATGCAAAAGGTGGTTAAACAGTATTGTGCTTTATCTCAAACTAATGCAAGAGAAAAAAGATCATCACTTGCATTAGAAAGAACAAAGAAAGAAAAAGTCAGAATAACAGTAAAACATAATGTTTTGGACTTATGATTCTCATGATATCATTAAATTGTTCTGTGTTTAGAAGTCTTTATATTCATCCCTCAACACTCAACGCTGCTATTTCTCCTCCATAAACGTTCTCGTCACCTCTGTCATGGGGGTTTCATGCCTGAGAATTAGTATTGAGATCTAAACTATTACTATTATAGGTACACTGGACTACATCATCTTTGAAATTAATCTCTTTGTTTTGCTCTGTGAGACCTCTGCACAGTAAACTTTGTAAAAGCTTTGATTTTTTTGTAAACAATCAGCTTTTTAATGTCTATATGTTTATCACATTATTCCTGTTTTAAAAACTGTTTTTCCCAGTGTATTGACATGGATACACATGGATTTACATGATTGATACATCTGAACTGAGTTCCTGGCATTCAACTTTTAAGAAATAATTCTGCCAAAGCATCATGTTTAGCTCTGCAGCTTTGCAGCAAGAAGGCTTCTGGTTTGAACCCCGGCTGGGGCCTATCTGTGTTGAGTTTGCATGTTCTTACATGTTTCAGATCATCAAACAAATTTCTATTTATTTTATTTGTATTTACTTGTTTTGTCTAATATTAAAATTTGCTTGATGATCTGAAACATTTAAGTGTGACAAATATGCAAAAAACTAAGAAATCATGAAGGGGGCGAATACTTTTTCACACCACTGTATAAATGTGAGTACAGTACATTATATGATGCATTGGGTCATTGTTTGTCCCTTCCCCCTGATCCATATGAATGTAATATATCTTGGATATTTCTTTGCCTTCATATGGTTAGGTTTAAACAAACAAAACAAAAAAAAAATTAAGTTTAGGGATATAACAGCATTTTAGCTAAAATACAGTTATAATCCTAGTTATAATAATTAACAATGTGGTTAATGTGGTTAAGGCTATGGAGCCGTCATGGTTAAAAGTCATCTTTACTTTTAGTGAAATAGGAAATGAACAGTGGTGTCCCATATTAAGGTCTAAACTTTTGCTGACCCATCCATCCACCCAATCTTCTCCCTAGATAGCACTGTAATTATGTTACCTCTTTTCCTGAAGTGCTCACATCATCAATTACTACAGCCAGTATAGGGTGCTGTCACAATGGAATTTAAGTATGAGTCAAAATGAGCATGCCCAAACAAACTATGGGGTCATTTTTTTATGGGAGGACAGTTTCCAGCAATTAGAATTGACACCTCTTTTCAACAACACTGTGTGTACCACTAAGGGAGTGTGTGGGTAGTGTTAATTTTGACATTTCATTGAAGTAGCTTTAATTTTTGCAAAAATGTATTTTAGTTAAATTCATTTTTTTAACCAAAACAAAAAATATTTTTGTCTAGTTTTTGTTAGGGATATTATGCAATTTTTGTCATGCATTTTAATTTTTATATCTTATAAGTATATGGGGGCTACAGCTGTCACCAGTTTTGTTGTGTGTGGTTACCATGGTTACCTGTGTCTATCACAAGTTTAGCAAAAAAGGCAGTGTTTACTGTTTTTAAATATGTAACTCTGCTGTGCAATTATACACAGAATGTTACTCCTCAGTAAATCCAGATGGATTTTCTGGCTATTTAGACAGCTAACTATTTAACCCCTCGGGTTCTCTGATGATTGTTGAATGAACAATGATTAACACTGTTTCTGTATTGTAAGACACTTCTCACAAAATGTAAGGAGGCTAAGCTCACCATATGCATGTCAGGCAGTTTTAAGGATGAAAAAAGGGTGCTTTGGGCTCTGAGACACAAAAGACATTTTGCTTTAAACTTGCATGGATGATGAGGTAAGTGGTCAAAAAGAAAGGGAAAGATATTATTTTTTCCTTAGGTTCAGTAAAAAGGGCTTAATAAACAGAAGAAAGTCAATTTCTTTGCAACCTGGCATTGGTTTAATGAGAGACTTCAAGAGAATACATGAAAACTGGCATTAGGCTGGGATAAAGTGGATAAATGCCATCTATACTCTTTGATCTGCTTTTCTTCCTTAATATTATGGACAACTGGAACTCTGTAAAAGATAGACTAAGGTATTCTCTTGGAATCATATGACATACTCTCACACTAGTGCAACATTCATCTACCTAATAATTACATTATTTTTATTATGATTTTACATTTTAAATGCAGTTCTTTTTTCTTTATGCATGCCTTTTGTTGCCAGCTTCCTTTTCTTCTTTGGCACTGTTGATATTCCTGTATGTATGTCTCTGACTGTAGCTTCTTTAATGGTGTTGCATAATGAACAAGAATTCAAACATCCAACATGCCTCAAACTATACATATTAACACAATTAGGTATAATGTACATTTACATGTAATTATAGTCAGTTAAGGCATTTAAACCATAGCTGCCTAATTAGAAAAGACTGGCTACAGAAGAGAGTCCCAACCATTAAAAAATTACTCTTAAATATATTTTAGCATCACTGTGTGTGATGCTAAAATAAATAATTAGAAAAGGTGATTTAATGAGGTGATTTTCTTGCCAAGCATTAAATATGCACAGATATCCAAAGCAGGAATCTCTGTTTGTGTGTTTGCCAGCAGGTTACATTGATCAGTTCATTGCCTAAGCTCAAATATTCTGCAGTCACTAGCCATAGGACAGAAAGTCTAATGAATAACTCATATCCTATAACTGGAGGAGGTCCACAACACTGTGATTCAACAGGAAGCATGCACTGACTTACTCTGCAGTGTAACTCAAAAGACACAGTGGAAATGCTACAGGGTGGTTTCAATCAAAGCAACAACTTACTTTATCTATAGTTTAAAAGTGCACTGCAAAAATTTATTATCAGTTTAACCACGTCAGTTGAATCAGTTTGATGTCTTGTGACCAAGTTCTTTGTGCCTTGATAAATGTGAGGTCTGGGGTTGGGCTAGAGTCATAAAGTGGTCTGCAATTTCCTAATATAAATATTTCCTTTCATACACAAAAGCTACTTCCTGTTAAGATTTGTATATGTGTTTTCCCACAGAATCACCCAAGCAATTATAAATTATTGTAAATAAATATATGTTTGACTTTACATAAGAGTATAGTAAGTATGAAGCTATGTAAATGAAAAAAGATGAAACATTTCAAAACCAGCCCTTCTTCTTCTGAAAGGTGATTTACATACACTCATGGGCACAAATGTCATGGTAATTTTGAGCTTTTAAAGATTTCTTTGAATGTTTCTTTTTCCATGGTGGAATGATTGTACAGCATACATTTTTAATGACTTTAAAAAACCAAGAATTGGGTGCACAAGTTTGAATTTATTTTGGATTTTTTTCTAACCCACACAGGGTCAAAATTATACATACAGGCTCAAATATATACATACACCTCCACTAATATTTGTTTAAATGTCCCTTAGCAAGTTGCACCTTGACCAGACACTTTTGGTAGCCATCAACAAGCTTCTGGCATAATTCTGGCTGGATATTTGACCACTCTTCTCAGCAGAACTGGTAGAGTTCATTTAAATTGGTTAGTTTCCTGGCATGGACCCGACTTTTATGCAAAGTCCACAAATTTTCAATAGGGTTGAGGTCGGGGCTTTGGGAAGGCCATTCCAGAAGCTTAATGTTAGCCTGCTTTATCCATTCCAAAACCAGTTTTGATGTGCGTTTGTTTGTCATTGTCCTGTTATCCTGAAAATCATTGTCCTTTGGAAAATCCAATTGTGTCCAAATTTGAACCATCTAGCTGTTGATTTGAGTTGAAGTTGAAGAATTTGGAGGTAGTCCTCTTTCTTCATTACTCCACCCACTTTGTGCAATATTCCATTAGCACTGGCAGCAAAACATCCCCAGAGCATGATGCTACCACCACCATGCTTGACAGTTGGTAAAGTGTTCTTAGGTTTGAAAGCCTCACCTTTACTCCTCCAAACATACCTCTTGTCATTGTGGCCAAATAGCTAAATCTTTGTCTCATCATAAAACTTTTCTCCAGAAGGCATTTGGCTTGTCCATGTGGGCAGCTACAAATGTCAGCTGAGTTTGAAGATGTCGATTTTGGAGCAGGGGCTTCTTTCTTCGTCAACACCCTCTCAGTCCATGGCGATTTAAAACTCCCTTCACTGTGGACAGAGATGCTGGTGTTCCAGCAGTTTCCAGTTCATGGCAGGCTTGAGCCTTGGTGTTTCCTGGGTTGTTTCTGAAAATCCTAACCAATTTACTCTTATCTGAGGGTGACAGTCTTCTTCCAGATTTTGGCAAAGTGG
The DNA here is from genome assembly GCA_015106735.1 of Paratilapia polleni. Lineage (NCBI taxonomy): Eukaryota > Metazoa > Chordata > Actinopteri > Cichliformes > Cichlidae > Paratilapia > Paratilapia polleni. The sequence goes on from VUQI01014680.1 coordinate 69,519, forward strand.
TGACACATCCAAATAACTTCTACTTAAGCACAATTGTTTGAACTGATCTTGGAATCTGTAGTTGTTTAGAAATGGGTCCAAAGACCTTCCCAAGATGTGCAAATCTACAATTCTCCTTCTTAGATCTTCACTGAGTTCCTTGGACTTTCCCATTGTTTTGAGTATTGGTTAGTCTAATGAGTGCTGTCAAACAAATCCTTTTTATGCTGGCAAAGAGTTTTAGTCAATCATGATCACTAATGAGAAGGTAGTAGAACCTTCAGAACCAGTTATTAACAGATTTAAGTGATTGTATGTATATATTTGAGCCTGTATGTGTAATTTTGACCTTGTGTGCATTAGAGAAAAAATAGAGAAAATCCCCAAAAATTCAAACTTGTGCACCCAATTCTGTTGGCATACAATGACTTGTTGTACAAGTCATTGTATGCTGTGCAATCATTCCGCCCTGGAAAAAGAACAGCTCAAAGAAATCCTTAAAAGCCCAAATTACCATGACATTCATGCCCATGTTGAGTGTATGTAAACCTCTGAACACAACTGTATGTTGGTAATTAGCACTGGGAAATCACACAGAATACATTAAATATGTAGTAAAGTGTACTCAGTGTTTTGCAACATATATAGTATTTAACTGCACAATTGTTTTTTACACTACACTAATCTAAGCATTAACTAATAAGAGACATCAACTACAATGTCTTGTAGGAAATCTGGACCGTAAGGCAGGCAGGCTAGAAGAGCTGACCATAAAGTATACAGTAAAGGCATCTTTAACTTCACAATGGTTCTCGGTCTCTTTATTGCTGAGTGAAGTGCTGCCAAGTGAACTGTTGAACACAGATTTTTCTCTGATAGAGATCTCTTGTGAAAAGACCCCCTAAGACATATAGGAATAAGGCAACAGAAGGAGGGAAGGTCCCATGGGAGCTGAAGAAAAAATATGGACAAATGAGCATGTTACCCAGCATGGTCTTGGCCGTCTGCCGTGCCTCAGCTTGCACAGACTGCCAGACTTTAAGTATTTCACTGAGTTTTACAACATCTAGAAGTCTTACTTTTTCCTCAACTGTTTAAGTGGCTCAGAGGAAATTATGGCATGGTAATAAATCTGCTCATAAAAGAAATCTTTTCACTGTATTCTTGACATCATTTACTTAAAAAGCTCATTGCTTTAAACATAAAGGCATAATGAGCTAACAGATGAAAAGGTAATGGGCTGGCCATCCTCTGCTTTATTATTTGTGAAAACTTGTCAGTGTAACTGACAATCAAAGAATGAACATCTTAAAATATCTTTTCTTTAGATCTTTCAGCTATAAGGTACTTCTCCTTCATGGTGCATCTGAAGTTAATAGTGGCAAGTAGGTTAGTCACATCACCTAGTCGGCACTTTTCCTTTACTGGAACCGCTTGTCATGATAGAAAAGATGTGAATTTTAGCCTGTCAGTTATTACACTGGTATAGCTGTCAACCCCTAATGATGATGCACTCCAGTTATAGTCTTGTGTTTACCTAATTGAGGAGAAGTAATGACGAGTAAGTTGAATAAATCAGTTATTTTGGCAAACATTGTATATACTGCAACATGATTCACTGTATAAAAACCTATGGAGTTACATAGTGTCCAAAATGAAAACATAGCATTGATAAAAATGACAATAATTTTGTGCCAAAATCCCAAAATCAGAAGTGAAGAGTAACTTGCTCTGATGTCAAGTGAGGTATATTTATGATCATAAGATCTGCAGCCATATTTTTAGGACACTTAGGTGACAAGAGGAGCTGAGTTGTCAACTGATCACTACCTGGTGGTGAGTTGGATCAGGTACAGCTGTAAGGTTGTTGGTACCTGTTATGATGGCAACCGTCAAACCAGATGGTAGACACCTAAGGTGAAGGGAACCGTCAAGTTCAAGAAGGAGTCCCACAAGCTTGGTTAGCAGCTGACATCAGCTGGGGATATAGACGGGTGGTGGAAGGAATACTTCGGGATCTCCTGAATCCCAGTAACATGCCTTCTGTAGAGGAAGCAGAGACTGGGGACAAGGGAGATGACTTGCCTATTACTGGGGCTGATGTTGGTGGGTGACCAAGGTAGTTAAAATACTCTTCACTGGCAGGACACCAGGAGTGACTGAGATACACCCTGAGTTCCTCAAGGATCTGGATATTAGGGCTGCCCTGGTTGACACGTGTCTGGAACAATTTCTCTTAACACTAGAACTGCCAAGGGGGTCATTTTGACCTTGGTGTTTTAGAAATCATGTAACTCTTAAACTTAAACTTGAAATAATATAGACTCCATCATCTTATATTTTATGACTTTTCCTAAAATGGGTTTATTCATCATTTAGTGATTACGACTACGTATACCTAGAACCAGAGATGGCTTCATTTTGATGCCATAAAAATTAATGTAAAATGCTGCACTCAAAATTTTAGTGCATGCCTGGTTGCCTAGCAACACATACGTTTACACACATTTTGATATGAAGGCTGGTATAACATGTGCCAGAGCTAGCTAGATGTGATTTATAGATAAATATATAGGGGACTTTAGTTAGATAAAAGAATAATTACTGTAGAGCTGAACAGTTTGCGGATGGGATATTGAACCGTGGCAGAGCGAGGCAGATCGGGACAGAGTGTATGAGTGGACGCACCAGACAGGTTGCTAGCTATGCAGAGCAGCGGGGGAACTGTAGCTGAACTGAGCAGAGAGTCCAGATTGTCAAGTACTAATCTGAGCAAATAAAGAGTGAAATCCGGAGCAGATCAGCCATATCCGACAGGTTTCAGGCCTTAGGAGCAGAGCTAAGAAGGGCTGGAGACTGAGACAGAGCAGTGTGGACGGTGGATGAGAGAGAGGCTGCAGGTCCGGTGAGGAAGAGGCAGATGTGGAAAAGATGATAAACTTTCACTGTTTTACTTTTAAAATGTAGGCGATAACCTCTTCAGTCTGTTTCACAGTAAGTGCTCAGTTTTTTTTGTTTTTGTTTTTTTTAACACCTTCTTTATTTTAGCATAACTCATACCACACGTTATCCAAAATTAATTTTTAGCTTTCCCATAATGTTCTTCTTCTACAATAATTAAATTAATTTAGATGTGTTAGTTAATAATTTGTAAAATTTAGTCCTGTGACAGACTGGTGACCTGTCTAGGGCGTACCCCGCCTTTCGCCATATGACACCTGAGGTAGGCTCCAGACCCCATGCAAGCCAGATGAGCTGTTTTTCCATGTTTCTAGTATCCAAAGACATCTTAAACAACTGTTGGCTTTAACTGCATATTTACCATATAGATGCTGACACCTACACACATTCTGCATGCATCTCCTTACACAGTGGCTAGAAATCACTCAACTTTACAGTGTAATATGTGACTTTGGGAAGAGGACAGTCCCCAATCTTGGCAAAAAAAAAACATTTCTCAAAAACTGTTCAACAGCTTGTTTAAACATTTCAACTTCATACCTGTAAGTGCCACCACGTTTAACTAGTTAATGTTGTGAGACTGGATTTCAAGATTCTGTCTGTTTTTTCAACTCCATGGTGAATTAGAATAGGTTATCTAGTGTATTTATGTAGGTGGTAATGAGACATTATATAAACTGTCTAAGTATTTATTCTTAGTATTTCAAATATTATCATGGGGTTTGCTTGGGTTGCCTCTAACCATTAAGAGTGAAGGCATGATATATGGAGCAAGCTTAAGAGAATAACTTCTGTGTGCTTTGCCAGATCCCAAGACAATCCCAATTTAATTGTGCATTAAAGACCATGCTCTGCGTCATTTATTACATTGTTTATTTATCACCCCCCCCTTCCCCTCCCCATTCCTATTTGAGCTCTAATTAATCCTGCACAGAAATCTCAACTTCATTAACTTGGGCAGCTTTAGGCCTCAGCTGGGGTTAATTACTAAAATAAAAATGGAAAGATTTTGTTCTTTGCAAACAAACACTGGGTGTGATAGTATTACAGGAAACACCGATAAGGTCATATTTCACAATTTTTTCCACTATTAGATGTTGATATAATATGCATGCTAAAATCAAGATGTTACAAAAATTAATTACTTTTCACCAAATAAACAATTTGAGTATCAGTCAACTTTGCTGTCATTATGAGGCAAAGATTTAATCCCGGTCCAGATAAAGAGCCAAATCTGTAATAAATAGCTAACGAATACCCGATGTATTTAACACACAATGCAAAATGTGTGCTACAGAAGTGTTTACTCTCTAGTAATTTTATCTGCAATACTACTGAAGATTATTTAGAATGGGTTGCATAGGTCAGCTTCCAAGATCACTGAAGGTCAGAAGGACACGAAATGGAGAGTAAAGAAGAAACTAAAGCGTATGGCTTCCTAACCTTTCAATCAAATATGAAAATACTTAAAATTAATTGTAGTTCATAAATATTTACACCAAACGTCTTCAGATGTCTATTGTGCTTCACATTGCCCTTTGTCAGTAAGGTTCCATATTCTCACTGCAACATCTGGCTCGCAAACTCAAAGGCTTCAGGGGGTGTTTAATCACATGTATTCAAGTACGCACATATGTAGACATAATTACACACAGAAACACACAGCGGCTCACACATATACACACTTATTCACACAGGTTATATAAAGAGAGGGGGTGGAGGGTGTGGAGAGATTTAAAAAAAAGAAAACATTGAATTGGCTCAAAAGTTAACAGCTGTATAATATCTGCAATGGGTCTCAGTAGATGCATCCCCACTGTAAAGACTCAACAATTAATTATCCTGCTGCAGATTCCTGGCAGCCCCTCATTTTACTGACGAGTGCACTCCTGCTGCTTCTTCAAAGATTAGCATTTAAAAAATTCATCAGCCCGCTTTTTTGGGGTACTCAAAAGACTGGACTATTATTCCATAAGAGTATGTTTTATTATCTCTCTGTGATTATTATCGCTGCCATCAAGGCTATGCAGCCAAATAAGGAACAAAATGCTTGACTTAGTCGGGCAGTTCACAAGAAAATTGAAGGAAATCACCAACCAATATGTTTTGGGCTTCAGGCAAAGGCTTGATGGTATGCTACTGTATCAGACACCACATACACCATAGTCTGGGTGAAATGCTGGACACTATTCAAAAAAGAAAACAATGATACCATGTTTATTCATGTAGAGTTAAAACATTTTAATTCTATTGCTTTTAAACTCAGGAGCTATGTTTGTAAAAACCTGCATACTCAGATATTCATTGCTGATGTGTTAGCATACCCCAAGGAGAAGGGGAAATATATAGGACATTTAAATGCTCCCCAAAATTGTGCTGTGCATGATTGCTTGATTCAGTTGAGCAGATGCTGATTGTGAACACAACTTTTTATTATTTTGGAAAATGTAACAGTATGCTGCAGCTGAAGTACAAGTCTAGCATGCCAGTGTGGCAAAGGTAAGTGAAGGACTCTTGTGGGTTAACAGCCATCATGATACAAAACAAAACTTATTATGAAACTGTAGACTTGCAATGGTATACATCTAAACAGAAGCTGTAAACAGGAGACAATATGTATTTTCAATACAAATAAAAATTCACTTCAATTTCCCAGACTATCTGCATTGTCCATCTTTTTTTTAATAAGCTTTTAGCACAATAGAGTGGCTGGCCATGCATGAGTCATAATGAAGCAGCAGTTGTTAACATCTCCGAAGCTAATGGAGTTGAGCCCTCTCCCTATTTTAGTCATTTATACATGCAGTATAACAATGTTCTTAATGGGTTCTTTATTTATTCTCATGGTGACAATGCAATATCAGGGCAAAATCTGATCTGACTGAACCTAAACCCTCAATCTGCAGTATGCAGGGCAGAGAAAGACAATCTAGTGAAATTAAAGAAATGGACTCTATACTTACATTTTAAACCTCCTATCTGTGTTTTCCGTATGTAGATAAAATTAAATAACCACACGAAGAAATACCAATTTGTGCCAGAAACTGACTCTTAAATTCCAGGAAAACAACAAATGAACAGAGATTCAGAGAGAGGGAGTCATATAAATGGGACACACCTTTTAAAACAGTATTACTTTGTTTATGTTTATTGTGTTGCATGTACAGCTAACAATTATGTTACCCAGGAAACTTTGTGAATAACATGGCTGCTGAAAGCATGCCTGCATCTCTAATGAGAACAACAGATTAAAGCAGCTCTGGCATCGCTAGGGCACAGGGAGCTTTTAATGGTTAACAGCAGATGTTTTGATGACTTCACTTGTGCCCCAAGAGGCTTATCTTTTCATCAGGCCAAAATTAGCTAAATTGTTTCACCTCATCTGGCTCAATGTGGGGTAAATAGGTGGGATGATTTATTATCACTTTATTAAGTACCGTCAAGTGTTGAGAGTGCATTTCTTGAAAAAAATACACATAAGCGCATGGATACACAAACAGCTGTGATCAAACTTTAAAAAGGCATATATATGTAACTAATATGCTGACCTTATTGTATATTGTGTAATATGTAGACTATATTCTACATTCTATGATTAATAATTAAAAAAAAACATCTAAAAATAAATGTATTCTATGTTTTATTTCCAAAGGCCCGCTGAGTGTGTGACACAATGTGGCTCAATGCTTGAGGCCTGTCAAATCATAAATGGCTCCTTTTTGGTTGAAGCCACCCTGTAGGCCACAGAGCAGGGACACATGCCAATTTAGTTTTGCAATACAGAGCTGAAAAACAGCTGGGAAATGAGGATGCCTCTGGATGTTATTCTGCTACCTTCTCATCTTACATTAGGCATTAGCCCATCAGTTGGCACAAGCACAAGCCCACAAGCAGCAAAAGCAACACAAACATGCACACACACCCCCATACTGTACACTACTGGCCAGAAGCAGAGAGATGATGAAATAGTACTGATGTGTATGGCCACTTGAAAAAACAGTTTAGGATTTTGTAAAGTCTTTGCTTATTGTTATTAAAACTGTATAATCTATAGTTCCGGTCAAAAGGTTACATACATCCATCATGGACATGGATGTTTTGGCATTATTGGGATATGAATGATTTCTGTAAACCTTTCTTTTGCTTTTGGGAGTGAATCAATGCACAACACAGATCTTTATGAAAGCAAAATAAGCAAAATAGTTGCACAAGTTATAATTCATGAGAGGGTTTAACAGAGGGTTAAAATTATACATACAGGATTAAAAAAATATCCATACTAATATGTGGTTAAATGTTTCTTTCTGGACCAGATGCTTTTGGTAGCCATCAACAAGCTAGCATGATTTATATTTGCATATTTGACCACTCCTCTTGGTGAAATGCCCAGTATTCACTTTACATCTATGTCCCTGATGAGTATATATGAAATTTTGACCAGAACTTTAGATACCCAGAAGAACTCTTATCTTGTCATGCTTTGGGCCATGCCTCCAGAGGACTGTACTAAAAAGCAGGATTTGGGGTTTTGTGAGGTTACTTTAGGTTTATTCCGGGGATTTTGTTGTGTCACAGCTGTAGTTCCATGTTAATGGGGGTAGATTGTCATAGTAACTTATGGTGCACACTGTTCAGATAACAGTTAAACATGTCTAAAACCTCTACCTACTAATCAATAACTTCTCTTGGAAAATGACATCACCACTTGAAGGTAATCCCTTTGAGCTTTGTGTGTGAATTGTGAGAGGTACTTAAAGGGCAAGAGTGTTCAGACACTTCCCTGAAGACCATCTGTAGGTTATGAGAGATATAAATTCTCAGCGGAGGAAACTGCTTATTTTTGTAAGGTGATAAAATTACTTCTTGAGCTTTTATGATTTACAGGTCTACTTACAGGTTTGAGTTATCTTTTTGTATGTTATTATTTTGTCTTTATTTATTTCCAAGACCTTTTAACTCCACCACGGTTTTCGCTGAAAATAGAAGCCTAAAATTGTCTTGTGATTTTCCACAGTAATTTAACTGAACGCACAAGTGTGATTACTTGGGCAGTGATACTGATAACCCCATGGATTCACACTGTCTGCATTTATTTGATATATTTTCTTCCTGGCTTTAGTTGTGCTGTGATACTTCTAGCTTGTGCTATATTTATTTTTTAATTGCTCATATTTGTTTTTCTTGCAAAAAACATGTGGATCTAGACCTATAAATGCTTGCAGTTGGTGATCTGGTGAGAACACATTCCCTTTTATGTGAACATTATAGTAAGAGTTTGAAAAACTGATTTGACCTACAGAGTTGATTACCACTGTCATCATGCTGCTTAGCATGATTGTGGTTATTCGGCTTAGCAAAGCCCGATAAGCAAAATTGAAATATTCTGGGTATATGAAACTTACTTGTACACATCCCAGTTTTCTTCTCTTTTCCCCCACATTTTCCCTTGTGTTCCCCATCCTTGATTTTCCTGTTTTCATCTCTTTCTCTCATTGTTTATTTGTGTGTCTCTGGGCGTGGTGTGTTTCACCTCCTTCAGATTGCATTAGCCAAGTAGCCTGCTCCTAATTACCTAGTCAGTGCCTAGTCACCCACGCCTCATCTTCTGATTGGCATGCTTTATCTAAACCCTTGTTTCTGTAATCAGTCATTATCAGATTACACAGGTTTTTTTATGTGGCAGTTATGAGAGGTCTCCTAATTCTGCTCTAGTTCTTTGTTTTCTTTGTTGTCTTACTTGCCAATAACCAAGTCGCTATCACTTTATTTAATCTTTTGTAGTCAACCTTGTTAAACTTATTGAATCCAATTCTGTTTTTAAGTAGGAGTTTCTCAAAGTTTATAACTTATCTTTCAAAACACTATTTTTTGAGCATCTGAATAATAACCACTTATCACTTTTGAGTACTCATGCATTCATGTTGGATCATAACTTTAATGAACAATTTCAGGATTCCATTAGAGTGTACTAAAACCCAAGTTGCTTTAAACACAATACCACAATTCCCATTTTGCAAAGTAGGTTATGTCAAGGTATTAGCATATGCAATCCAGGGTGCTGATTAAAAACACAATAAAAAAAAACAACACATAAGCATGTACTGTAAGTAATTAACCAATTACATTAATAACTAAATTAGATTTTCTGCACCTGGGAGGCTGTTTGTATTGTATTGTATAACCCCCCCCCCAAAAAAAACAAAACAAAAAAAAAACCAATGCAAACAAATTCTGAATTAAAAATTAAAAACAGTCTAAACACAGTAAGATGAAATAAGAGGCATCTTATTACATCTTTGGGCAGCATCTCAGATTTTATCATATGTTAATCAAATAAAATCTGCACACTGGAAGGGGACTGCTGCATATTTTGATATTTGTAACTATGATATTGATTTTGATTGATCTAAGAAAATACAGAAACAGATGTATGGTTATAAGCGGTTCACTGGTGTGCACCGAACACGTTGTACTCCATTTAGATGCGTATTAATGATGATAAATATTTTTTCTCATTAAATCATACATTGACACATAAAGGTGCCTGTAGAGGAAACTTCTTATAAGCAGTGCATTTGCAATTCCTTCATTCCTATGAACTAGTTTTTTTTTCTGTGTCCCTAAAAGTATTTTAACAGGGTTTGTTTTGTTTATTTTTCAAAAATTATTATTGCTCTTTGAAAATAGTTATTTGAGGAAGCAGCATCAATATGAAACATAAACTGGAAGATGATGTTGAGTAAAAGGAAATGAGCAAAATCTTTACTCATAAAACAATAGTGTGCATTACACTTGACTTGACTAAAGAAGTCTCTGCCAACCAGGTAACAGGTTGTGGTACTCCAAAACTGACCACCAAATTATTAAAGAGGAGATGGCAAGAGGGCAAAATGTGATACTCCAACACACCTCTTCAGTGACATGACATCAGAGGAGTACAGGTGAGATTACAAGCATGGCTCATGATCAATGATAAATAATGTAAGATCAATAAAATAAGAAACAGTCCAAGTACATCACAGTATCCACTGTATAATTGCTGCTGTTCGTGCATTAAAAAAAGAAAAAGAAACCGCCTATTGCTGATATTGCTGAAAAGTTCTAATCTGCTCTTGGGGGAAAAAATAAAAGGTTCTTTAACATTCATTTATTTTAGTTTATTGTTATACAGTCACACAGTCATGTGAAAAAGGTGGTTTTCACATGACTGTATGTCTGACATTAGAGCGATGTAAGTACAGGTAAAATAAAACAAGCAGGTAAAAAATTGACTGAGAGTCAAGCAAGTATTCAGGGATTCTTTTACTGTAGATTAGTAAATATTATTAGAGGAAGTGATATTTGTAATGTGTGGTGAGCGAAACATTCAGCAAATACCTGCAACACATGCCAGTGCCAGGTGGTACAATCTGCATGTGAGACACTTATTATTAACTGGTATAAGAGGGTCCATTTTCACTTGATTTAATTATATGCAAGAAACATTATGTGAAATTTTTTGGTATGAATATCTATCTATCTATCTATCTATCCTCCCTCCTGAGACCCTGTGTCCTCATATGGGGAGATTACATTACTTTTCTGCACCTTATACTTCATCCTGCTCCATAGTGTTTTATACGTTGTTAAGCAATGTTGACTTTATTGAGTTATGCAGAGTTATTCAAAGAGGACGATTAGTTTATGTACTATCAGGTTAAATAAATCACAAATAGTTAGGAGAAATTAAAAATGTATCACAAACAAGTCTCAGGAGGTTAACTATCTATCTATCTATCTATCTATCATTTACAGTTGTGGTAAGAAGTTTACATATACTCATGGGCATGAATGTCATGGTAATTTTGGGCTTTTAATGATTTCTTTGAACTTCTTTTTCTTTCTTTTTCCAGGGTGCAATGATTGTACAGCATACAACATACTTAAAAGCTAGGTCTTTGCCAGCAAATCAACCAATTTAAATGAACTCTACCAATTCTGCAGAGACGAGTGGTCAAATATCCAGCCAGAATTATGCCAGAAGCTTGTTGATGGCTACTGAAAGTGTCTGGTTGAATTGCAACTTGCTAAGGGACATTTAACCATATATTAGTGGGGGTGTATGTATACTTTTGACCCTATATGTATACTTTTGACCATGTGTGGATTAGAGAAAACCCAAAATAAATTCAAACTTGAGCACCCAGTTCCTGTTTTTTAAAGGCATTAAAGATGTATGCTGTACAATCATTCCACCCTGGGAAAAAGAACAGTTCAAAGAAATCATTAAAGGCCCAAAATTACCACGACATTCATGCCCATGATGAGTGCATGCAAACTTCTGACCACAACTGTATACACATATATACATATATATGAAATCTAACCAAAACCAGAGCACAACAACCAGGCTGGCCTTAGACTTTGTAAATTATGTAATGCAAAGGCTAATTAAATGCTAAACTACCTAATCAAACCATTATTTAAACTAATCTGAAGTTAAAACATTCTCTTTTCCATTATGGTCTAATTAACCAGGAGAATTAGCGTATCAGCAGTACAACGACTGAGGATTTCAGGAGTCCCAAGTCAGCACAGGCATTTCTGTGTTAGACTTATCACATTCTTCCTCCCACATGCTGCAGACATGCAAATCAGGTGAATTAGAGAATCTAAATTGGCTGGTTGTGCGAGTAAAAAAAAAATGTTGTCATTTATCTTGGGTGATGAATTAAGATGAGAACTTCAAATTACCTTAAAATATTAAGCCACAGTCACAAAACAATCTTCAAACATTCGTAAACTGCTGTTAGCTGATGATTGGGGGTTGACAGTTAATGGGCCAAATATTGGTCTATTAACTAGAAAATAAAGATCAGCTTAACAAATCTTCAAACAACAATCATCAAACTTTACTGTATTCTCCACAATAGTGATAGTGTAAGCAGATAGTTGTATTCTCTTGACTGCTGCTATCTAAAATGGACACCATAAACAAGTAGGTCTTTCAGGACTACTTGTGAACAATGCAAGGTGTTTGCAAAGCAGAAAACTGATGCAGTTATTGTTTTACATGGCTCAGTAGTTCTATTTAGGCTCAAAGGAGCCTGACGAATGCTAAGTATTGAGCAAATCCTGCCGTGGTGCAAAGCTGTAAGCTACTGACTGCCTGATGAGATTTCAAGGTGCTGAATTATTTGAGAACTTCAAGCGCACCAAGCAGCCGACCATGTTGCACTGGGGAGAGTTAAACAAACTGAAACATTTTCTTGACTACAAATGACCCAATAAACTCTAAGTAAAGTTTATGGAACAGCCTGGTTGCCTGTCCATCTGATGCTGTGTTATATCTTTTGTCAGTAGTGACCTGATTTTTTTATCCACAGAAAATATTGCTCTTGCACAAAAAAAGCTTCAGGTTTTTCTGAATCACATACACAAAGAGGAAAGATAACGGATGACACCCTTGTGGAATTTTAGGTGGAATTTCTAGTGTTACTGAAGAAATGCTTTTGCTTCATTGCACAATTGCTAATTATATATATATTTTTTTAAAAAGCAGTAAACCACTCAGCCTCTTTTTTTGACCATTAATCTGTTCTTCTGGTGTTTGAAGGGGTTGATTGGTCCCACAGCTGTACGGCAAATGCTGTCTGACTTATGAAAAACAGAACCCTCTGAAATTCATCTTGCAACCCAAAACACGTCAGCTAATTGACACTCAAACAAAGCTGAGAGAGCTGCAGTCTGTTGCACTGATTGATGGCCGAACATGAAAAGTAGCCTGCCTTTTCCCATTGTGTGACTATTCAATCAAACCTATGCCAGTGTGGCTGGCTGGCATCAATATGCATGGAGATAGCCTGTCACCACTTTTCTCCACTTCTGTGTGAAGCGACACAGTCTGTCTGTTTTTCTTTGTTTGTCAAGGTGCTATCCATCTGTCCACCAGTGAACACTGCAAGAGAGTGGCCCGCTGCACCTCATTTTCATCAGTCTGTCTAAGAGTTAGGAAAGAAACACTTGGAAAAGTATAAGTTGCAAGATTTCGCTCTGCTGTTTGTGTTTTAACTCTTTCTTTGCATCGTCACCATCATTTCATTAGTACTCATGGTGACCAGTAAGCTGTTAATCTCTAACAAAATAAACAGGACATGGTGTGACATTTTAACGGATTACCATTTAAACAGATGGTACAGAAAATAGAAAATACACATCATATGACATATGATTTTCATAAATCCTTTTCTATTTCAGTCTTTATATTTTCACTGACTGACTGATGGAAAATACATTTTAGCACAAATCCACTCAGCATGAGGAAGGTGGCGGCTAGGTGAACTCACAAAAATGCTAAGTATTCTTTTTATGATGTATTAAATTGCAGAAAAAAATATGAAGTGTTTTAAAGCCTCTTTTGACAAGCCTCTTTGAAATAAAAACACATACAAACAGCCAGATAAAACACCAGGAAAAGTAATAAAACATCAGGAAAAGTAATACAACATGGAAAGTAATTCTGACTGTAAATTTTATCATCATTATATGATCTTGGACTTCATAATAATATGAAATGTAGAATTTAAAGTAAAGGGAGAATTTTGAGTCACATTAAATCAACAGAAAGACTCTAAATGTCTCTTGGTACTCCTTCTAAAAGGATATTTGAACAGATGTTCTGGGCAAAGTAAACAGGTTCTGTCATTGTGCCTCGCTTGTGTACAGCACTTGTCAGTATCCATAAGACAGGAAGTAGGTCAAGAGAACTTTGTGGAGGGTATATACAGTATTTCAAGGACAAAGGCACTAGTTTAAGTGACAGAAAGCCTCCTCTGTGTTTATTGCTGATCTGAATGTTATGAGTATTTAAAAAATTTGATGCCTGTGTGATCATTCTTCACCTGAAAATGATTTGTGTTTTTATGGGTTGGTATGGGTTACTGATGTGTAATTATTGATGGTGAGTTTGTTGGTGGATCATTTGGACAGATCTTAGCTCAGTTATTCATTATTTTCTGGGGAGGATGCTGCATGTGAGTAAGTGCATATGAAAAAAAAAAAGTGAAAACATAAATGCATCCCAAATTGTAGACAGTTTTTCATTTGATACTATTTGATACAGTGCCTCTTAATAATAGTGACACTCAAAATATGTCGTATTTGATATTTATGGACATTTGTAGACATTTTAATAGTGAAATAAAAAAATAAATTAAGGAAAAGGACAGACATAACTACATTTTTCAGACTAAAATTAGACTTGTGGTTTTAAGATTTGGTGCCAATGATTAGAACCTCCTTTGAGAGTGATGCTGGAACCTCTCTTATTTAAACTTATGACATCTAGGGTCTGGTATTTTCTTTGTTATTTAAGTATATGATATTACATAAGCTATGAAACATGATGGTGGAAGAGTTATGGTTTGGGGTTGCTTTGCAGCTTCAGGGAGTAGGTAACTTGCAGTAGTGATTTCAACTGTGATCCGCATCACATGAAAGAAGAAAGCTGGACTATGTGTCCAGTTGAAGTTGAACTGAAAGTGGACCTTTAAACAGGATAATGATCCTAGGCCCACTAGGAAAAAGAGGAATGGAAGAACGGTCAAACATTTAAGCAAGCAAGCCAAAGTCAGACTCTAGATATCAATAAATGAATAAATTAATTAATTAATTAAAACAAAAAATAAAGGATTCACACGCTGATATTTATGTTTATTGTTTGAAAAAGTTTATTTTGCTTGTGGTGGAGGACAGGTGAGATTACAAGCATGGCTCATGCTCATAAATGTATTTGGTGTATCACCAAACATATTTAGTTAAATAAACCAGATTTAAAAAATAAAAAATAAAACGATAATAGAAATAGTAAGACCCAAATTTTACTTTATTGATACTTTATCTCATTTAGATACCAGAGGACTTGAGGGCCATGTGTCATATATCCTATGAATTAAATGATAGAGAAGCCCATTATAAGTGTAAAAATCATGCTTTGGAGACAGCATACCTCAGTGGTCGAAGCTCACTGGAAGGCGTAGATGCAAGGGGCATCTGTTGAACTCAGGACTTTAAAAGAATTTCTTGGCACTCTCTGCATGCCCTGGTAGATCCGTCGTCTTTGATGTTTCTTTTAAAATTCAACTGATTTGAGTATGGGATGAGGCTATGGCTCTGTACGAGGTGTTGAAAAGCAATGAGAGGAGCTAGAAGATACAGATAATCATATCCCAAGCATTTAATGAAAGTTAATGGTTGATTGGTGTGTAGTCTTCTTGTTTTAAGCATGCACAGAGAATACGCTGGGCACTGGATAGAGAATGATCAAATGACATAAATACAAATGAAAAAAGTATGAGACAGTGTTAACTGCACAGCTTTGTGTAATTATTCTGATGCACGCCAGCAATGAATGAAGCAAAACGTCTGAGTAATGCTGCAAAATGCTTGGTAAAAATATTTTGCCTACTTTTATATATATATATATATATATATATATACACATAAAATCTTCTGTGCACATTTTGCTGGAAGTTATGCAGTAGAACCAGGAGAGGGACCATGTGCCCCAGTTGTTCTGTTAGACTCAAAGTATTATATCACACAAGTGCTTTGAGCAATGATTATGCTGCTTGGACCAGAGCAACACACTAACCTCTTCCCCTGGTGGTTTATTCACAGTACTATACATTCACCCATGACAGTTCTGCTTTTCCAGCAAGGGAACATCAGTTTCCTTGTGGCAGAAGGTTTTTGGAGGTAATATTCTACACACTCTTTTTTATGGAATTCATTGAGTTTATTGCAGCTAAATTCACACATTTTAAAGGGAATTAAAAGAGAATGGTTTTGTTGGTCTGAAGAGTGCCATAGAAATACACAACTGCAACCCACAGAATTTTTATTGTGAACATTAATTTGAATGCTGTTACTCTGTAATCAAGAATCAATTTTCTTCTTGCAGCCACATCCAGAGAGGTTAGCTTTGAAAGTTAAGCCTAATATTAGCAGCTGTGGTCACAGGAGCATCAGGCTACTCAGAAATTGTAGTCTAGCCTTTATCTTCACCGTGCTTGGTAATTATTTTCTTGCTTATGCTCTCTGACAACATTCTTCTTTCTTTTCTCTTGCCCATGTTCCGTGGCAAAAACAGCGAGAGCTCAGTGGATGCTACAGGTAACTGATTACAGGATTGAAGGCACCTGTGATCCTACTTAAAGACAATAGTGTATTTGAAATAACACTACAATCCACCTCATTGGTGTAACAGTAATTTTGCCTGGGAGACTTTAGAAGATTCTTTTTTTTTGTGCCTGTTCATTGACAAGGTACTTTTATTTTTATTCATTTATTTATTTATTAAAAAGGACCATTGTGTCAGTGAAGTGTACTACGAATCCTAGGGTGTGGAGGTACTTTATTAAGGCGACTGCCAGATTATGGTCTGGGTTTGATAATGTCAGGGACTTGAAGCACAATACACACCATTATGAACATTAACCAAATCATTTTTTCCTCAACTTAACCAAAATACTTTTGTTGCCTAAACCTAAATATGCATAGCAAGTCCTATTCCTTTAGTTTAGTAAGTATCTTTTTTTCTAATATGGATTTTCAAAGCATGTCTTCATGTAGTTGTTTGCAATATTTTCTGTATTTTCAAGCATATTTTTATCTGGGGTCTGCAAGACAGCCAGACTGACACAAATGAGTATATGTTTGTGTGACTGAGGGAAAGAGAGGGAGAGAGAGAATGGGAGGTAGTAAGTCCCTTGCCTATACAGCAATCTCTGACCATCTTGAGCTTTTCTGACAGTGATCAAGTGTGGCTTACCGAGACAGCTTAGGTGATCGAGGTGTCCACAGAGGCAATTCATCATGCTATCAGGGAGCACAAAGATGACAAGTTGTTTTACTGCTTGAATCAATTTTATACAATTTTAACTGCAACATGCCTCATGGTTGAAATAGTGCACAATTCTCCATTATCAGTTCTTTCTTTCTTTAAAGCATCAAGTCAGTTTAGGTTGGAACTGGAGCTAAGAAACCAATTATAAGCAGGTCTAAACAGTAGAGCAGGTGATGCCTCTGAGTCATGTGTTCATCAACTGTCAGATGCCTCCCCAAGCTACCAACAAACCAGCTGCACACACACAAACACAATCAAATTCCCACCAAAGTTTTCTATTCAGCAGATTATTAGTGTGGGTGATAGTGTACCATTAATGTGAACAACAGATCCAATCACAACAACAACAACACATCGATATGACATCATGATTTATAAATAATTGTCTCACAGGAACAGGAATGCCAGCTATTGAATAGAGGAGCTGCTGAAGACGGTTGTGCTTAAAACAGAACTAAATCAGCTAAAGAATTAGTAATACCAGGAAAACTAATAGGCCTACCAGTTTTGTGCAAGAGGATAGTCACTGAGCTAAAAGAATGGAAACCAGAGCAACAGTATTAGTGAGATTGCATGCAAGAAGTGCATCTACTGTATGCATGTCCCACAGGACTGTTCATGTAGTCTGCCCTGGTTAAAGACACTTTTGTAAAAGACAACAGAATCATTTATTGAACTAACATTAAATTTTAATACTAAATGGCAATCCCATGCTGCTTCCTATTGTTTTTCGAGTTTCTTGACAGGCTTTTATTGTTCCCATGTTGGTTTTATTATCTAGGGGCATCGTGTTCTGTTTCATTTTGTGTGTTTGGTTTCCTTTTTCTGCCTCCCTACTCCCTTATGTTGCCTCTCTCTTTTTCTTCCACCTGCTCCTGGCCTCCATCTGTTTCTCTAAGCATTTGACTTGCTCTTGTTTTCGTTCTTTCTGTGGCTTGACTAGCTGTATCATCCTCAGGAGATTTTGACATGATATTAAGTTATAGTTACAAGGAAATACTGTGATGTGGTTCCTGGGGGAAATCTTTCAGATCTGGAGTATGCCATTTTTACTAGAGGAGGCAGGTGTCTGCCTAGCTGAACCAAACAGCGATATATTTAATTTTGAAAATGGATACATATTACCACCTTTGAGCCACCAGGGATTTTCATTCTGGGATGAGAGAATCTACCTTTTTTTCTATCTTAGCCCAGGAGGATGTTAATTCATTGACAGAATGAGCTACGATTCCAACAGTGACAGGTGTAGGCATAACCAGGTGCTGCCTCACGATACTGTCATGAAATTTATGTCTCTCGTCTCACAGTGAGGGCCTTGTCTCTACCAGCTGCCGCAACCTTGTGAGGAGAAAGCTAAGAGGTTTTAATTAGGAGTAAGAGTGTCATTAATTACAAATTCGTTCACTCTCACATAACTGTCTTCCTAAGAAATTCCTTCTACCTTCTACAATCTGACCCCTCCCCCTTTCCTTTCTTGTCAAAGCAACACTAAGTTAAGTACCGGAGAATTTACTCCATTGCCTACTGGGAAAAGGAAAGCAAATTTGTTAATTTGATGAATCACACTCCTAACTCCCTTCATACCACCCCTCTACCCGAGTCTCCCAGATCGTTCAGCATGCTTTCATCTTTGATCTAGGACCCCCATGGGGTATTGTGTTTGAAAAGGCAGACCCCTGACAGCTTTTTTAGATGGACAAGATTTACGTGAGATGGGGGTATATGCAGCAGATTACTCTCTCAAACAACTTGGGGAACAATGAGCAGAGAAATTTCTTATGAAAAGCACCTAGGTTCATTACTCTAACTAATTTAATTTTTCCCTTTTGTACAAATGGGATGATGAGGTCATAACTCAGAACGGAAACCTGAGACAGAGGCTGTTGCTGCCGACAATGTGATAAAGACATGTAATATGCTTAAGTTCCCTAGATTTATCCTTCAGAGAAAGTAGACTTTAATCTTCCTATGTAATATAGCTTTCTTAATATTAATTTATGGTCATATTGTAGCTTTGCTATATTATTAGTGTCCATTCATAGTTTGTGTGCAAGACATTACAGGGAACTCTTGTACATATTATATTTTCCGCTATTGTACAGAGAATATAAGGTGATTCTAATCCTCAACCTTTTTCTTTTTAAATGCTGATGTCACTTTGCAAGAAAAAAAAGGTCTTATGTTTGCCAGTTAGCCTGATCCTGTCTGAGTATAGGTTGCTTGTTTGAGTTTGCTTTGCTTCTGTCCAGGTTGCTGCACGTTTCCAGGTTTTCTCCCACAAGGATAAAGAATAGGTGAGATAGGAGTAAAACTCAATATGGTTTCCATCCTTTTGTTCTTATCTCTTGGCCTTTGAATACTGAGATAGACTGCAACTCCTCCTTCTCTGTGCCTCTCTGACTTCATTAAGAATCCAGAAACTAACAGCAAAGATCAAAATGTAAAGCCTCTCTTTTCCATAAACCTTTTTTTTTTTAATGAGAGTTTGAGAGAATACTGTTCACTCATTCATTGCTCTTAGGATTTGATAGTTAATCAGTTTATTCTGGTGTATTCTTGGATTGCTGAGAAAAGAAGGCTGGCATGAAGGGCACATGACAGCTATGCCAGGTTAAAATCTTATTTATTACACAGATTTTTCTTTTTTTCTTCAATAGTGGTTAGTGGTTGCTTCTCTTTTGTTGCCCCTCCAACTGTGGTGTTCTCCAAATCTCCACATTTGGCTGCTTGTTATTCTGTGTATACAAAATGCCACATAGTTCCAGTCAAAAAAAAAATAAATAAATAAGAAGAAGAATTTTCAGCCAGAAATTCTATACTAGATGCAATGTTGATGATCAAAATTGATTTGAAAAACAAATGACAAAATTCATCTCAGGGTCTTTGAAATCAGTTCTTTGCTTTTTTACCTACATTTAAAAAGTAATACAAAAAAATTCTTCCACTCTGTTAGAAAGCTAGAAAGAAAAATGCCTTAAAGCTTTCAGAAGTAATTGTAGTATATAAGAAATAAATCCCAGTAAACTTAATTTAACTTTCTTGTGCTTTTTTATTTCCTTTTTTTTTATTATTATTATGTTATTTTATGCTGCTTTGATTATTTGGTGGACATGATTTGATGAATAGTGAACATTTTGTTTAAAAGTAATAAAAAAATAAATAAAATAATCTCATACATACCAAAAGTGCTGGTGGAGCTTGTACCTGTTCAACTTTCCTCTTTTATTAAACTGTACATGGCAGGAGCTAACGTCACCTGTCCATCATCAAGGCTTTCCTTGCTAACATGCTAAAGGAGTTATTAAAAACTACACTAAACTCTAACTCCTCTATACTGTATGTTGACCAAGGTGGTTAGTAATCAAAAACTTATCTGTTAACATTATTAATTTAAAGAGTGGTTGTTAACTTGCTAAAGCTAGCTCTGTTTCCACATAGTGCACAGATGGTAAATCATCTCCGGTTTCAGGTGAGCAAACAAAAAAAGCTGGTGGCCCCTCAGCTTGACAAGCTCAAGCCATTTTTAACGGGATATTGACACGGCCATGAAACTGACAGGCACTACAGATTTCAGTGGAATCATAGTCAAGCAGCGTCAAGCCTGATTCTAGAGAATACAGCCAACTGCAACAACAAGATGGCAGTAATTTAAAGAATGCATGCAAACAGGCAAGAAACTTTATGCTCTTTGAGATGCAAGGAGAGAGATCACTTTCACTTTGGTAGGTTTTAACTGATGTCTATTTTCAGGGCAAAACAGGCAAGCAGTGCCTGATGGAATGCCACTGCTGTATGTTTATCTAATCAGTACTTTGTCTCTTAAATTCTGTTGTAGGTGAATGTAGATTCAACTCCTGCCTTTCTTCCTCAACGTTTGCCTATTACTGGGGGTAGTGGTGGTCAAAGGGTAACTCTTAGTATATATGTTCTCAATATACCATGTGCATGGTGCAGTCTTTTGATTAATGACAACATGTTGCAAGAGTGAAGTTTAACTGTAATAAAGTGAGCTGCAGGAATAGCCAAAGGACCCATGCCAAAGGATTTCAGATTGTGCTTCATTTCATAGGGGACTAAATCAACACCCCTCATTTCTTTATATTTTGCTTCCAAGGAGCCAGACTTTCTTGTAATTTTTTAAGGTGATCTTGAACAATAGTTCTCCAGGCTTTCTGAAGGTCTTTCAAAGTTTTTCTTTGGACATTGGCTGCTTTTTCACTCATTTTCAGTCCAGTCCTTGTGCCTGACCATTTTCAGAGGAATGTTTTTTTTTTTGCTTGTTAAGCCACTTAATATATAACTTGACCTATAAATCATTCATGCATAAAAAGGCACTTAACTCAAGGGATGTGTTGTGTCTACACATAACAGACAGCTTAGCAAAGAACTCGTATCTTGTATCTTTAGGCACTTTCTTACTAGCAGGATGTCACAAAAATGCATAATTTGTTACCATTTCTTTAGTTGTACCTATGGAAAATCCCAACGATAACAGTTTGACAGGCATAAAATAGTATTTTTGAACCAACAAGGGGATTTCCAAAGATGTATTAGATGAAAACTTGGCATACCTCTACATGGTGTGCACTGTGCCCTTAAAAAAATTTAAGGAAACTGGACAAGTGGAGGACAAAAGAAGTAGTGGCAGGCCTAAAACCTATCTACAGCAGATGAACAGTATCTGAAAGTCATGTCCTTCAGAAATAGTAAATAAATTCACCAAAGACCTGACACAGGACCCGAGAGACAGATCTGGCCTTCAGTTGATCCATCCACTGTTCACTGAAGCCTCATCAGAAATGGTCTCAATGGAAGGGTGGCTGTCAAGAAGCCATTCTTAGGGAAAGGAAACAGGGAGAAAAGACTGAGGTATGCCAAATTACACAAGAACTGGACTGAAAATCAGTGACAACAGGTCTTATGGAGTGATGAATCTAAATTTAAAATTTTTGGTTCAAATTGTCGTCAGCATGCTCTGGAGGAGGTCAGGAGAGAGGTACAACAGTGTCTATAGCCATCTGTAAAACACGGCGGAGGCCCTGTCATGGTTTGGGGCTGCTTTTCAGCCAGTGGTGTTGGGGAGCTTCTCAAAACTGATGGAATTATGAACACAGAAATGTAGCTTTAGATTTTGATCCACCGAGCAATACCATTTGGAAAGCGTCTGATTGGCAACTGCTTGATTTTTCAGCATGACAATGATCCAAACACACTGCCAATGCAGTAAAAGCATACCTGGATAGAAAAACACACAATGTAAAACTATAAATCGTGGACTGGACTCCCCAGAGCCTAGACTTCAACAT
>VUQI01014687.1:5044-22654 GCA_015106735.1 Paratilapia polleni
TTAAAAAATGTTTAGATTCAATTAGAGTTTATATAGCGCCAATTCACAACAGTCACCTCAAGGCACTTTATATTGTAGAGTAAAGACCCTACAATATTAGAGAGAAAACCCCAACAATCAGATGACCCCCTACTTAAGCACTTGGGGACAGTGGGAAGGAAAAACTCCCTTTAAATATGGATCATCTTTGGAGTTTGAGCACCTGTATGTTGTTTTTCTATCTTATTTTACTTTTATTTTTACAGTTGGGTTGTGCATTTAAAGTGTGAAATAGATGAGAAGAGGTGTTAGCTGT
The DNA here is from genome assembly GCA_015106735.1 of Paratilapia polleni. NCBI lineage: Eukaryota > Metazoa > Chordata > Actinopteri > Cichliformes > Cichlidae > Paratilapia > Paratilapia polleni. The sequence continues at coordinate 5,340 of VUQI01014687.1, forward strand.
AATTCTGATAAATCCAGTGCCTGAAAAGACTGAAAATTATTTTGCTAGAGTAATTACTGGGCTTCTGCTGCTTTAATCTTACCTGCAAACTGCAAAATCAAACCACTAGATGGAGATGTTGATCTATTTAAACATCGTCTCTTTTCTCACAGTGCATTGTGTGACTGCGATCGTACTATGATCCTTTAGATTAGCAGTCAGTCATAAAGTTAAAAAAATACATTAAGTGAACCAGACAGGCCAGGTTAGAACTAGTGGGGTCTGAAGATTAGTGCCAAAGGAACCTAGTGATACAAATAGTGTTCACATAAGTGCTTTGTTTTTATGTTCCCTATCTGCAGTTGAAAGTGAAATGTTTAAAATGAACTTCTTTCTAAATTAAGTGCAATTCTTCAATCTAAGGCTGAAACATTTTATGGAGTTTCCTTAATCATTTTAGTTCAGACAGAAATCCGGTCTAAATATTATTTATTTAGTTTAATAGGGATAGGGGAAATTTAATAGCTTAATTAAGAAAATGAGTGAAGACTCAAGCTTGATATCACAGGATATTCGACAAAATTAAAATATAGAAGTATAACCAAGTGGCATTCTTCCTGCAAGACTGTAACTTTCTGTCTCCATGTCCAACACTGATATTGCATTGTGCCGGTAAAAATGTCAAATTAGAACTTATCTCTCGCGTGACGGGTAAATTATGGGTTGAATTAACTCTCTTCCCCCACCGAAAATGTATTTGTCAAAATTTCACTATGTATAGATGGAGCATGTCTAATGGTGCTGCTAAAAAATAAATGGGGACCAATATTTTAATGATTAGATTAAAAAAATTGGAGACAGAGAAAAGTATCACCATAACCCTTTCTGTACATTACAGTAACGATTTAAAAGAAACATGCCTCCCGTGTGTGTGTGTCTGTATATGTGTGTATGTGTAGTGCACTGTGTGTGTGTAGTGCACTGTGTGTAATGCCCTGGGGATCAGACATGCTGGGCTTTTGATTGTGGCAGGGCAGTCTCAGTGGAATACACTGACAGTCTCTCACTGAATGAAGAAAAGATAGAGTCTGCATGCGTGGAAAGCCTGCGGGACTACTTTTCCTCTCACTTTTTTTCCCATGTTCTTTTTGCTTTGTCATATTACACCCTCACTCTGCTGGAGTGTGTTGAACAACACGTTGTCTCCAAACATGAGGGCATGCACAGACACATGTTGGGCACAAAGGCACACACACCCCTTTTCATAATCTCGCCTGCTCTGAATGCTGACTTTATCCCATTTGACTGAATGAATCTCAATATAGCCTCGCATGAGCACAGTATGTGGGGATGGTAACAGGAAAGAGCCGACTTCCGTATAAGCTCTCAACAGTAATAGGCTGAGTGAGTGGAAGAATATGCTGCCTGTGGATGTAATGGCTCAGTAAGCCAAAGTTATGAATCTAAAGACCTGGCTCCATGCATCTGAGATCTTTCTTTTATTCTTTTCCCCATTCCCCATTTTCTGCTCCCTTTGCCAACCATGTTTATACAGTTATCCTCATGAAATCATTTGAGAAGTTTTAGACAGATTAATCATTTATTTTGTTTTTTATCAATATGTCAGAGATGTGCAGGGCTATTGATGGAGCTTCCAAATTAAGTACACCACTAAAGACAACCTTCAACAAGGTGTGTTTGTCACTTATGCTCTGCATACCTGTTGAACTATAAGCTACTAAGTGGTTACTGTATTCCAGAGGAAATTATATATGACTATAAATATAATCTGTAGGCAAGGAACAAGAGTTTTAGTGCTGGAATCTTTCTGGTTTCTGTCTGTAGTCCGCGTTACACTGACTAATCAGGGCTGGCTGTAGTTCCAAAAGCATGTAAGATGGCCGTGTGGAGACCAAAAGAGGGAATTTGTTAAAATGCACTGAATATCCATTGCATATTATATGATTGTGATTTACCCTGTTTTAGCTTTTCTTTCATATGAAAAACATACATATCCAGATTAAATATCAGCTGGCTACACTGCAAGTCTCTAAAATTGGCTGTTGTGGCTAATGGTTCAGTCACAAGGAGGCTGCCATCCTATTTTCACTCTGTGACTAGGAAAAATCAGTGGTTGCCCGGTGATTGCATTGAATTGTCTCACATTCAGCGACTGATTGCAAGTAGTTGTGGCGACCAACTGGTTGAGCATGCAGCACCCTCAAACTCTGGGTGACCACTTTCGATCGCAAGGTGATTGCACAGGTTACCACGGTCCGACTCGGACTGACTGAAATCACTCTCGGACAGATTGGCGAAGGTTTGCAAATAACTGTTGTCTAATTTATAAACACAGACAGATTGCCAACATGTTGCAATCAATCTGAGTCAGTGTGCGCCAATAAGCACAATTCATTTGGTCGTGCTGCGGTCTCCAACCACTGTTTTCCCTGGTGTGACTGTAGCATCAGTCAGCAGCCTAGCTGATGGATTCCCATATCCAGTGGCAATTCTATAGTTTATTGGGGTCCTAGGCAAAAATTCACACTGGGCCCCTCCAACCAGAGTTAATCACCATTATGTTATGAATAATCTAACATCAACAAAAAAACTGAAATGAATTTTTAAATTATTATTATTATTTCAACAGTTCACGTTACTATTGTTTTCATAATATAAACATTAAAAACAACTTGTAATTCAGAAATATAAATTTGAAGAACAGTAAAAACCAGCCTGCACTGGCTACTTAGGTTTTTACATAATAAAAATATACAGTTTTCAGTATCATAAAACCACTAGGCCTACACTACAAATATGGAAAACAATAAAATAAACAACACACTGCTGTTATAGTACAATAATTTACACCAATAAACCTTAGTAATTTAGACTAATGTCCAAATTTCTTTGCATCTATATTTCGTAACTTAGCCTTCATAGCTTGACTGTTATCTTGGATGGACACAGCTTTCATCAGCTGACTACAAAGAAATGTTGTTGGCTGATTTCTACCTCCCAATTACTCTGTTACTGGTGTCCTATAAAGCAACAGGTAAAACATTACTCTAGAAATGGCAGAGATCATGTCTATTTTGGTTACAATGCTCAAGACCAAGTTGACTGGTTATGAAGTGTTAATACTGCAAGTCCAGCCTGTGACTCCCAACCACACAAACTGAGCTCGGTCACATCACAGCCAGCAGAGCTGGACACACTAGGCTGCTCTGTTAGCTAAGTCAACTACTGTTAACCATCAAACTAAACAAAATAAATAATGTGATGCTAGTGGAAGTTACATTATTTGTGTCTCTCCCCCACAGATAAGGCCAGACCAGCAGCATTTAGTTATTTAGCTTTGTATTGAATCGTTATTATCTGCTCCACTCACCACAGTCTTGCATTTTTTTCTCCTCTTCCTCTTTTTTCTTCTTTCTTTTTCACTCCCAGATGGATAGCGCTTCTTCATTTTTGTTGATTATCTTTTGTTGTTGTCATTAGGCTTGTTGTAACAGAATCATGCACCCCACTTGCAACTAGAATGGATTCAGGTGTGTCCCCCTTAGGGAGGTCAGGTCTCCCCTACTGTTACTGCAAACTTTGCACATTGCCACTGCAGTAGTTTAAAGTTTGTCAGCCCTCAGGGGCCCCCCACTGGCCTGGGGCTCCAAGCAGCTGCTTGCCTTGCCTGGTGGCAAGCGACGCCTCTGCCCATGTGTACCTTATTCATGTGGGGAATGCATCTAACCAGCAGCATGTGCCTGACACCAGATCTGATGTTGAGTGGTTCATACCATGTCTTATACACAAACATTACTCTAAATTTGTATTCAGGAAAAAGTATGGGATTTAGTTCATAAGTTAAAGTATAGCTATACCCACACCTGCAAACTGCAGCACATCAGCTGCCCCACATTGTTCACCATGCTGATTAAATCTTGCACCGTCTCAATAGCGCTGAATATACAGTATGGAGTGTTGATGTCTATACAAAATTTAATAGAAATCTCTGATGATTGGATCAGAGCTTCACATTCAATTTTATGACAGAAAAATATGCGCTCCAGATTAAATGGACCTGTGCAGCTACACTGTGTATAAAGTAGTTAGATAACGCTGAATCTTGTCAGGAGAGAAAAATCTGCACTTTGCTGTAGATATGTATAGTGTTATTCCATCCATGCATATGTGCACTGTGCAGCTCTGAATAGTACATCTAGACTAAAGATTGAATGGATATATAAATATTGGTAAAGGAGGAACAGCTGTGTACCCACAACACAGAAAAGTTGCTCTGGGCCAGAACACCAGTCATTATCTAATCCACTTTGACGGAGCCACTGGCTGAATGACAATGCTGTATTTTGAGACAGCAGCAGGGAAAGCCAATCATTTGCTCTATTTTGTATTCAGGCCTCGTCTTCACACAAAGGTCTCTCTTGCTGTTGGTGTTTTCTGTCAAGTGATATTCTGTTCTCACCATGTCAGGGTCACTTCTTAGAATTTGTCAAAGATTTCTTTATTTTAGAACAAACGGTCACTTTTGATTGGTCTAAAACATTAAAATAATATTTGAAGTATGCATTTTATGTCAGGTTGTTGTTATCCTGATGGCTCTGTGACATTTTTTTTCCTGCATTGATACACATTGTACATTTTGAGCCAATATTTAGGCCATTTACTTCAGGTATCTTTCGATATGTTAAGGATTTCATAGTATATGGAACTTTTTCACAATGCTTAAAGCACGGTAAAGAGAAGTTGTCATTTCCTTAATTCTGAATATTTAATTTTTCTTTAACTAGATGGGACTGTCTTATGGCAAAGCTTTAGGACATCGTCAGAGTGAGCAAAGTTTGCTAGTACTACCCTTTAAACATATTAACCCAATGATATTTTGCATGATTAGTCTGTCAAATGAAAATTGCCCATGCTTTACATGCTTAACTGAATTCTGACTTTGTGGTTTATTGTTCATGCAGTTAAGCATTTCTGTCGATCATGGCTTCAAAATTAACTTGTTCGAACAGAAAATGCATGAAAAATTAAGTACAGTGTCTTCTTCTTTTTGTTCTTCTTGTTTTTCTTCGACTGCTCCTTTTAGGGGTTGTCACAGTAGATCATCTGCCTCCATCTCACCCTATCCCTGGCATCCTCTTTTGTCACACCAACCCTCTGCATGTCCTCCTTCACTACATCCATGAACCTTCTCTGTGGTCATCCTCTTTTCCTCCTGTTTGGCAGCTCTATCTTCAACATCTTTTGTCCAGTATATCCACTATCTGTCCTCTGCACATGTCCAAACATCTCAACCTTGCTTCTCTAACTTTGTCTCCAAACCTGAGCTGTCCCTCTGATGTACTCATTTCTAATCCTGTCCCTCCTGGTCACTCCCACTGAGAATCTTAGCATCTTCAACTCCGCCAGAGTTAACTCATCATTAGGGTTCTGCAGCTAAAACTGTTTATTTTGGATTAAATTTGACGATACCACACAACATTGTTTGCGTTGAGATATTTGCACTGATTTAGTTTGTGTATTCAGGTTTTATCAGCAGTTTGCATAAAGAATAGCTGTTATCATTCTTTCACATTAGAGTCACATTTCTGTCTGTGTTTGAAAAAAATTCAGGGGAGACTATAGATAACAGCACTTTGTGTTGTGATCTGCATTACATAAATCACTTTCAGATAAGGCAGCGGGCTAAGTTGAGCTCAGTGTTCAAAGTCACCTTTTAAAGCCTAGCTAACGGGACAATTTTCTTGATATATGATATGTTGTTATTTCTAATCACTCTGTTTCGTAGGACAAAATAAATTAGTGTTTTATTTCCAGCTGTTTCTTTTGGTAGTAAACATTTGTTTTTGTGACGCCTGTATACTGTATGGTCATCAAACCTTTGCACGGTAAATGTGCTTCTGTAAATCTGATTGTATTGTATTATAATGTATTGTAGTACAGTATATAATTACAGTATTAACCCAGTGGTGTCAGGACTATGCCGAATAACATTATTCTCACCAAAAAGAAAAGTCTTTAGGGGAGGAACCAATTTTAAAGGGATGCAACATAAGGGGCAAGGAAAGCCAAGTCAGTTCTCAAAGGTCAGCTTTTAGAAAAGGTCAGGATCAAAAAGGCTCCCTGTGGCATGAAATGGGGGAAAATTCAAAGTGCTAACAAGGGAAGTGACACAAGTCAGGTCATTGCCTGTAGCAACTGTGTTACGTAGCAAGATCAAGAGATTGGAGATCATTGCACTTTAGAAACATGAGAATCTAAAGTGCATGTTTCTTTAGATTCTTTAGACAGTGGAATGCGGCTCCTGCTTAAATAGGAGTTCTGAAACTAAAGAAGCAAGTCTGAAAACTGTGTGATATAATGTAGATTCACAGTTATGTGGACTTTTAAGCCTTATGCCATATATTCTGTTGCAGACATGCAATGTTAATATAACAGAATGAGCCGAGATCACCTATAAAAATTTTATAGTGCATAAAATGGGGGCCAAAATGACAGCCCCCAGTCAGAAGAAAATGCTAAAATTGTGTCCACATCTTTAAAAGAGTCATCTAAAAGTAATCAGTATTAGCCTTAACCTTTAACACAGAATAATGTTATTTTCTATTAGCAGATACTCTCCAAACCCCTAATAGAAAATGCATAATGTTAGGACCTTTTTTAATTAATCTGGTGCAGCAGAAGTGAGAATTAATAATAATGTTACAGTGTTGTTGTATAGTGTTGGTTATCAAAGATTTATTTCTGCTCAAAAGCCAGTAAAAGCTCACTCATATCATAGTGTTCACAGTCTTTTCTGCCTGTTTGGAAAATGGCCTATAAAACGTGTTTTTCTTGAACAGATTGTGAATAACGAACAGTCCCCGCTTCCCTGTCGCCCAGTGGCTAATTTTCAATGGAAATGACGAAGGCTGGTGATTAACATGGGAGCCATATTGCATCCTTAATGATTCCTGAGTACGTGTCTCCTCGAATTGACTAATGCAAGAACAGATGGCCCCATGGGTGAAATCCAGACACACTCACTATGCCTGTGACAACTTTGAAAAGTGTGCGTATGAGTCATTTTATGTCTGAACATTTGTGTATGTATAAATGTGCTCACAAATGTGCTTTTCCAACATTTGCATCCTGTGGGCCATTGCTCTAAATAAGAATGTAGATTTAGTGAGACAGTGTGGTTACATAAGAACAAGAAAAAGTAGTTTGTTTGCATGTTTGAAGTGTTTTTTTGTTATTTGTATGCCTGCATGTGGGGGGGTATTTCCTGTCAGTAGATTTTTTTTTTCTAACTACATCAAATGAAAGTGAACAGGTACAGGGAGCCGCATCACTTCCTCTGTTTGTGCACAATCTGTTAGCTGTGGGCACTGGGATTGGCAGAAACGGTTACAGGTGTTGTACGAAGTGTTCATTTTAGCCTCTAGTTCCTCCACCACCACCAGGATGTGAAACATGTTGACATGAGAGATGCCACACCAGATGATGACAGAAGCTCAACTGTTCTCAAGAAAGCACCCACTGCCTTCTGCAGTAGCTTTACATGATTCACAGTTCAAAAATAATCATTACTTCTCTTTTATTCAGCCTTTGTGCAGCCTCAGTTCATCCATTGCCTGAACCAAACTATTTCAGCTCCACATTTCTTCTGATTGGCTCCCCGTCACAAAGAGAAGGTCTCAGCAGAAGGTGGTAGGGGGCTACAGTGCTCAACTCCAGAGCTGTATGTCTGAGATTAGCATATCAGGATATCTCCTAATGAAGCAGTTACAGCAGTCTGAGAAAAGAAAACACTGTCAGAGGAAATGAGGAAGCTTACAGTCGTTCGTTTTTCCATCACAAGAACTTTTCCCAGACACTAACAACCTTTGGATGTATTCACTGTGTTTCCACCACAGGGATCAGGGTTTAACTTAAGTTCCAGGGAATTATTTTGCCACACAAAAACTCCCTCCTCTGGGTGTAGAACTTTCTAAATGTTCACAGCTAATTCTTATTGGTCAAGTAGCCAACTTCAAAGCATTTCATCAGTCAGTCCTCTTACAGTCAACTCTGAAATGTTGGTAACAAAGAGTGTGCTTACTTTAAAGTATGCATCAGAAATTGTTGGCAACTGTTTGTAAATGCAGCATTCAAACTTGGACCCTCAGGCCATGTTTAACAAGCAAGACACAGAGACTGAGAGCAAGCAGCAGTAGTCGAGTGAGGTTAAGTGGCATTAGTGACAACAATGAAATGATAGTGAATACATTCTAATCTCTGCACACCTCCATACAACCCTGCAGAAAGATTTTGGTGAATGTAAAGAGCAGGCTTCCCCATAGACCTCCATCTCTGACACAGAGAGCAGAGAAGAGAGGCAGAGACAGCCAAGATGTTATCTGGTACATAAAGCCCTACGTGTAAAAACAATTGCCACTACAACAGCCAACTAATTTGCCAAATCTTAGTACATTTTTAGACTTAAGTCCAACAGGCAAACAACAGTCTGAAGGCAACCTTTTAGTTCCTTTAAAATAGTCCCTTGGAGTAAAAAGGTTCTAGGAACTTTGGGTGGAAGTGTGGCAATTGTATAACAAAAAGCAGACCTTAGGAATAAGTTATTGACCAAACTGGTGCTAACTAATTGATTACCTCCAAAGTTAAACATTGAAATTTGTTAAAATTTGAAAAAAGAAATGTGATATAACCTTGTTTAACCATGGCTCAAACAGAAGGTTGGTGTTCACGTGCTATTCCGTTTAAATTAAATATCTTGTACCCTAAATATGATCCATATGGTTAATTATTAGATCTCTGTTTTTTTAAAGAGTTTATTTTGGATGTCTCACTTTTTATCTCTTTCTTATCTCTCCTCAGTCCATGTCTTTAGTCCCTTGGTCCGCCCACCTTTCCCTGGATCACTGCCGTCCTTGTCAAACTTCCAGTCTAAATTTTCTATCTTTTTTATGTTTTACTCCACTGGCATTAAGATGCTCTGGGACTTTGAACCAGCATTAAAGTGCTCTTATTTTGTGACGAGGACAAAGAAAGTGTGATCCAACAGGGGAAAGGGGGAAATAAAGAGAAGTGCCTGAGGTGTAGAGTTGCCTGGCAACACCTTTCTACCTTTGTGTGAATTGGCCATCATCACATTGCAGTAGAGAGTTAAGAAATACTCCAGCATAAAAGTTGGTTTGCACACACTGTTGAGAGCCACGCAGAAAAGAAAAAGAGGGAGATCACAGGAGAAAAGTCTGAAGAATTAAGCTGGTCACTGCACAGGGTGACCAAGTTTTGTAGCTGGTTTTGGGCATGCGGCCCCAAAGCTGGCGATGGTCTTCGTACCTCCGTTAGCTTGTCAGTTTATTATTTGTTTTGCTTCATGCCATTCTGTTGTGCTCTTTGGATGACAGATGAGCTGAAGGTGGATGCTATTCCAATTTGTAGGACTGCTCCCCCCCCAGGGTGTCTTGTAGTTCATAGCTACCCTAAGGCTGCATGTTGTTAGCCAACGGCAAATAGCCTCTTTTGTAATGCATCCAACTCTAGTGTAGATGCTGCTTGTATAAGGTGTATTTGTTTTTTCCCTGGTGTCATATATTTCAACAATGATGTTACTTGCACTATAATAGATATACCTAAAGCATTTTCACATTTGTTCTCTGACTTCTTTGCACATATATGCAGCGTTATATAGACAAGGGTTAACCCCTCTTTCCCAGGGAGATGTTCTCCTTATTTTAAGAGACATGGCAGTTCTCCTCAAGGGCCTTCTCTAAGGCTGCAGGAGGACCTTATGTTAGAGTATACATGGGTTCATTACATTGAAGAAATATGACATCATGCACTCTGTAGCTATGCATATAGAGCTGACAATTGCTACCACATGTATTAAATTCCCAGGGAGACTAGTATGTGGGACTGATCTTTATGGTTTACCTATGCTACTTGTAAGAATACTTTTTTTTCATTTCCCAGGGGCTCAAGGCCTCAAAAGAGACCTGCTATTATTATCCCCAATGAGACCTTCCCACCTAGTTGAGGCTTATTCTCTTCCTCCTTGCAGGGTTGTTCTGGTGTAGGGGTTGTCCAGGCCTCATACATCCAAGCTCTGTCTCTACTGTTTGGTGGAGATGAGACATTTCATTATTTTTATTTATTTATTTATTTTTGTATCACTTATGCCTTATGGCGCAATCACACTAGAGTAAAAATAGGACGGCAACCTCCTTGCAACTAGGAAGAATCTGTGGCTGCCCAGTGATTGCTTTAATTTTTTCACATTCGGCAACAGATTGCAAGTAGTTGCAGCCACCAACTGGTTGCCCAGAGGTTGAGCTTGCGACAGCCTCATCCTCCGGGCAACCACTTTCGATCCAAATAGTCATGCTGCCACACTCGTCAGACACATTGATTGCCACATCTGCCATAATCCTGCTCATGTAGATCAAGTAAGCAACCCTTCAAACCAGAGTGTACTAATGACAGAGAACAACAACTTTTTAATTATTTTTTAGTACTTTGGTGGGGGAGTAGAATCCAGAGCTGTCAACCCAAGACATTCAAGTGAAAAATACTTTTGTTTAATGAAAAAGAATGGATATACTTCATGTGTGTCTTGTCTGCCCATTCAAAGCTGTTGTAAAGCCAATGTAAAAATATCCTAGAAAATGCCAATACTGTGGCAGTCTACAGCCCACTTACAGTGTCACAAACTGCCCACCTCCCTCTTCTCATCCTGTTCAAGAAACACAGAGCCCTGCAGCATGCAGACCCCTGAAAACTAACAGATTGTGTACAAATTGCTGTTCCAAATGTTGGTTTAATATTATTTCAGTTTGTTTCTGTTATGCTTATTTTTTTCAAGTATTGTATTGGGTGTAAAAAAAAAAAAAAAAAGGCATAATGAGGAGGACATGACAGCATCTGGTCTTGAAGTCCACTTTCTCCATCCTAGCTTGCTCACCCATTATTTCTCCAAGAACCACCCTGAAAAAGCAGGCTAAAACAGGCCCTGATGCATTAGCTAGCCTGAGGAGGAACCGCAAAAAGGCACATATTGAGTCAGAATGTTAGTACGTACCTATGTTTAATGTTATCACCTTAATTTTTAAACAGTAAACATGCAGTAAGTTTCGCTTGCATTCCATTGGTAATAGGTGATGTTAATATTTGGAGTATCTCAGCACTTTATCAGCTGTATTTTTCAGCACCTGTAGATAGTGCAAAGCAGCCCTCAGCTGCTGGCATAAAATTTATGATGCATTCCTCCTGTAATTATGATCCATTTTACAGGTTGGTACTACACCGCCCACATGGAGAGCTGCAAAAAAAACAAAATAAAATTGCCTGGAAAATATTAAGGAAAAATGTTATAAAGGACAAATAAACAGAATTGTTTTGACAAACACCTGGGTGCGATTTTATCCATGAATGAATGTTTATTCATTATTTCTTAACATATTAAGAAGGATAACATTATCAGTTTTTATATTCTGTCATTAGTTTGTCAAAATTATGTGCCTGTAATATGCCAAACTAATTTCGTTCTCCCTAAATAAGGAATATGCATAGCATAGTTTTAATACAAAGAGTCTTGATGGAAGCTGCCAATTATATATCATTTAGCTTCATGAAGTAGTTTATTAGTAAAAACTAAGCATTTCTGTCAGGCTATTTACCTTCAAATTCTGAAAATGCAGTACAAGAAAATGATCTGGTTCTAATATTTTGTACATAAATGGGGTGTAGCCTGCGAGTTAGCTCAGACCGGTCAACTCGAGCGGGGGTGGGAGTGATGATTTTGGCACCAAAATCTCAGTGTATTCAGCTACTACAGTCATGGTAAAAAAAAACAAAAAAAAAAACGGTACACCCTCTGATAATTCTAAGGTTTTACATTCCAGGACATAATAAAAAATGATCTAGTCTTTACCAGGTCTCTAAAATTACGTAAATACAACCTCAGATGAACAACAAAACATGACATATTACCCTGTCATTATTTATTTAACAAAAACTAGGCCAAAATGCAGAAGCAGTGTGTGAAAAACTAAGGACACCTTATGATTCAATAGCTTAACAGCAATAACATGAAGTAATTGTTTTCTGTATGACTTTATCAGTCTCTCACATTGTTGTGGAGGTATTTTGGCCCACTCGTCTTTACAACATTGCTTCAGTTCATTGAGGTTTGTGGGCATTCATTTATGCACAGCTTTCTTAAGGTCCTGCCGCAGCATGTCATTTGGGTTGAAGTCTGGATGTTGACTGGGCCACTTTGGATGTTGACTGGACCACCTTGATTCTTTCTTTTTTTTTCAGCCATTCTGTTGTAGATGTGCTGCTGTGCTTGGGATCATTGTCCTGTAGCATGACCCAATTTAGGCCAAGCTTTATCTGTCGGACAGACGGCCTCACATTTGACTCTAGAATACTTTGGTATACAGAGGAGTTCATGGTCAACTCAATGACTGAAAGGTGCCCAGGTCCTGTGTCTGCAAAACAAGCCCAAATCATCACCCCTCCACCACCGTGCTGACAGTTGGTATGAGGCGTTTGTGCTGATATGATGTGTTTGGTTTTCTCCAAACGTGGTGCTGTGCATTATGGTCAAACATCTCCACTTTGGTCTCATTTGTCCAAAGGACATTGTTCTAGAAGTCTTGTGGTTTGTTCAGATGCAACTTTACAAACCTAAGCCATGTTCTTTTTAGACAGAAGAGGCTTTCTCCTGGCAACCCTTCCAAAGAAGCCATACTTGTTCAGTCTTTTTCTAATTGTACTGTCATGAATTTTAACATTTAACATGCTAACTGAGGCCTGTAGAGTCTGAGATGTAGCTCTTTGTTTTTTTGCTATTTCTGTGATCATTGCACGGTCTGACCTTGGATTGAATTTGCTGGGATGTCCACTCCTGGACTTATTCTCACTATAGAATGACAGACTTCAGATTGTTTGGAAATGGTCTTATAACCATTCCCAGATTGATGGGCAACAACAATTGCTTCTTTAAATCATTGCTGATGTCTTTCCTCTTTGGCATTGTGTTAACACACACCTGAATGCTCCAGACCAGCAAACTGCCAAAACATCTGCTTTTATAGAGGTGCTCACAATTGTTGATGATCAATTAATCAATGCATTTGATTAGCAGCACCAGGCTGCTACTTACTCTTCTAACTCCTATGGAGGCAGTAAGTGTGTACTTAGTTTTTCACACACTACTTCTGTATTTTGGTTTAGTTTTTGTTAAATAAATAATGACAGTGTAATATGTCATATTTTGTTGTTCATGTGAAGTTGTGTTTATCAAATTTTAAGACCTGCTAAGGACCAGATTATTTTTATTATGTCCTGATATGTAAAACCTTAGAATTTTTTACATGACTGTATATAAATCAGTCATTTTAAATCTGAGTTTTCTGACTTGTGTCTGACTAGTGTCTTAGTATACAGTTTTCACAGCTTTGGCATTAGCTTTTGCAATAACTGGTAATCTGCTTAATAGCACTTAACAAGTATGAAACAAGGCAACTTAATGCGAAATATATTTCATCTGACTTGTATGTCATGCACTACCCCTGCCTGTCTGATCAGACAACTTCTCTGATAAAAAAAAAAGTATTGTGCACAGAAGCCTGCAGCAGGAGCGATATATTTTAGACCGCTGTGTTGGTAAAGTATATTTGTTGCAGTCATAAATCAATTGTTAGTGTCAAGCAACAAGAATTTTATTAACCTATCCATCCAATTTCAAGTCACATGTCCAAGTTATGGACATGGTGGTAATGGATCAAGCTGAGCAGCCTAGATGTACTTTCCCACAATGACGTCCCCCTGCTCCTTCTGGCGTTCACATGCCAGCTGGGAGGTGTAATCCCTCCGGCTGTGCTCCAGGATCTCTTCCAGTTCGCTCATGAGCACTCTGAAAAGAAAGCACGTTGGGGGTCACCAGGCGACTGAACCACATCAAGCTTCTTTTCTCATTGTGGCAAAGAAGTGGCTTGACACAAATGTCCTCCTGAAGCTCAGCCTTCTCTTTTGTTACAGCTTGCTACATTGTCAACAACACTGCACCCACTGTAAGTGAACAGTGACAGTGTATTTTTCTCTTGCACCGCACCCAGTCTCCAGCATATGAAGTAGTAGGACCGCTTGGCAAGAGAAATTACACATCTCCAACATTTCCAACAGTCGTCACTGAAATATAATAAAAAAAATTAACACTTAAAGCAGTTACAAGCAGTTAATTTAATAAAATGTGTACATTGTTTCTCTCCTGTCTCTCAACTATTGACAGCTAAAAATATGTACAAAAAATGGCTAATTTAGGCTCTTTGTGGAAGTGGTGTTTCTTTGGGAGTATCTATTTATGGAATAGTCTGTCGGAAGGTTTCCTGTCCTTTCCAAGATATTGACACAGCATCAGTGCCAAAGAGCTTAAAATATCCAAGCCTGTCAGAGCTACTCAAACCAACAAAGTGCTTTTCAGAGTGCTGTTGAACTGACAGTAACCCCAGCTAAATTAGTTAAATAAACACTGCTTCATGGCCACTGAATTTAACTGTGAAATTTGTGGTACAGGTGCATGTCAGGGCAACGGGGTCAAACCTACGCCTCCACTCAGGTGGGAACTTGAGTCAAAAAAGTTAGCACCATTTAGAAGGATTCCTTTGTAAATATGACACTGATCAATACCATGAGTAGGTGTAAACATGGAATAGAAATTCATTTAGACTCAAAAGGAAGAGTGTGTAAGAATCCAATAAATGGTTGCACAAATGTCTTGGTAACTATGCTTACTAAAATATTAGTATTTGGAGAGATGAAGTAGGTTAGGCCAGCTCCCCCGTCAATTATGTTATCAGTAATATGGCAAACGAGAACAGCACTGTTCCTTCCCCAGTTTTTGCTAGGCTTCTGGACAAAAGAGTTGAAAAGTTTATGGATGGCCTGGAGAATCTGGCATTTCTCTGCATAGATTACATAAAACTGGTAGGCAGAATGTCAGTTTCCAAGGCAACTGTATTTTATTTTTTATTTTTTATTTTTGTATGTGCGGCTTTGCTTTCACTCTCATCTGTCATTTCTCTGAGTACACTTAGTTTTCGTCAGTTGATGCCTCTGTGGGTTCGTAAACTTTAGTAATGGTGGGTTAAGTTTCAAATAGAAAGCATATTTAACATGGCTGTGACTTTACAGAAAGACATGGGAAAAGGGAAAGAGCTCATGGCGAAGAGTTTTGTTTGTATATTATTATGAAAGATTGTTGCGCAGAAATGAAGAAAATGTTGAATTATGTTTATTACAGTAAGTGCTTCATTTTTAGGAATGCATGCATCTTGTATTTTGTTTCCAATTACTGTGCTGGCCTTATAGCCAATATGAGTTGTAAACAGGCTCCAGGAGAATCTCATTATCCTCCAAATATTGTTGCTTAAAAACTCACCTACAAATGTCAATCTGTGAGTTAGAGGGAGGCTTTAAACTGAGACTCAAGTAGCTGACACACTTTTACCCCAAAGTATCCTGTGACCACTGAATGATGTTGTAAGGGTGATCTTCTGATATAGGGTGGGACACATGCAGACACATGCACAAACCTAAGTATTAACATTGATGTGTAGTGATTGTAACACCATATAGTCATCATGTGCAACATCATTTGCAGCTAATTTCATACTTTTGCACTGTCTGCATGGTTTAGTTACATATTCGAGTTTACAGTGCAGTGAAGTTCATATTCTCTTCATGCCCACCCACACATTTTCACACCACAAGGTGCTTTGTCTACTTCTAAACATTAAATGCAGCCTTTTCATTCTTTCAAATGAAACTGGGACAAAGTGAATACATGAGGACCGTTTGTACTTTTAGAACTATTTAAACAATTTGATTTGCAGGTTTATATTAAAAAGTGGCCCTTTGTATTTTACTAAAGCCTGAGCATACATATTCCAAAGCCATGCCCCAAGGGTCCTTTCCTTTGCTGCATTGCACCAGTGAGATATGTTAGAAGAAGTTACAAGATGGTACTCACAAATTTTAAACCACTCGGAAACCAAACATAAAAGGTAACTCTCCTTGGAAATCTGCTTCTCTCTTCTCTCATCATAGTAAGACACATTCAAAACTGCACCTCTTTGTTTGGTCTAAAAAATGCCTCAATTTGTTTGGTTATGTCTGTTGGATTTCTTGCCTTCTGATGTTTTTCCATGAGTCTTTTTGTTAGACTGGAAAAAGTCCTTTGAGGTATCATCCCGTGGTTGATGAATCATACATTTTCCTCTCACTGGGTGATCGTGGTTATGTAGTTGTTAATACTGTCATACTTAGCCCAAGGCATAATCACTGACCGATGGTCATTGGTCAGTAGGTAAGAGTGCTGAGATAAAGGGGCTTGGGTGGACCATATGAAAAGCAAAGTCATGAAAGGAGTGCAGCAGCTTCACTCACATTTATTGCATGATTCTCACAGTAAATCTGGAACGTGTCATGGTCAGAGGTCGCTGGCCTTCTGAGAGATATATAAGAAGTTCCTGATAAAACATTGAAATATTAATTTAATCCTCTTTTTCTGTATTTATACATTGTGTAGCTACAGCATTATTAATCAAGGTTTCCAAGAATCTCTGCAGTTTACCATTACTGACAGAGAAAACTGAAGTGAATTCCTGCTGTTTTAAACATTTTTCAAGGCGCCATGTTTCACTACATGAAAATGTTAAGGCAAAACAACAGCAACACACCACTGTAGTAAAAAGTAAAAATACTTGTGTAGCACAGTTGATTAGTTCAGTTATTCACAAATTAGCTGTTATCTTTAGTCATGTTTTTCTATTTTTCTTGGGTTCTGAATGTGAATTCAGGGCTGCAGCTACATGCTTAATAATTTGTCTTTCTGAATTGTATGATTTCGTACTCAGAGTCCATCCTCAGTTCCAGCCGGTGCACTTTTTACCCCTCCCACAGCTCATTCTGTGCTGCAGTTATAATCACCCATATCTAATTAAGGGGCTTATAATATTTCTGTTGAGTTGCCTGCAGCATCATTTGTGCAGCTGTATCCAAAAGCTATTGATTGTGGCTGCTGGTGTTTGTAGCTTGTTTTTCATGTACAACAGCCCTTCAGGCATTGAGTGCTATGAAGGATCCTGAAGATGAAGGCTAAGGTTGACATGTGGGTTTAGTGTGTGTGTGTGTGTGTGTGTGTCTGTGTGTGTGTGTGTGAGAGAGAGAGATGGTTTAATTTCTCTTTAGACTCACTGCCCTTTGTTACTGTTACTCTAAAGTGATATGATGTTTGATTGTAAATCTTCAATCTTTTAACTTAT
>VUQI01014693.1:3347-14215 GCA_015106735.1 Paratilapia polleni
AGCTGACAACCCAGTTATATTTGTAAAAAAAAAACAAACAAAAAAAAAAAACAAAAAAAAAAAAAAAAAAAAAAAAAAAAAAAAAAAAAAAACCAAAGGAAAAAAAAAAAAAAAAAAAAAAACTTAAGTAAAAATCTAAATAAAGATGAATATAATTCAATAAATGGCTAAAGAATAAAATAGCTAAATAAAATTCAATAGAATAAAAATAGCTTACTAAAGATACTAAATAACAGGCTAAGCAAATGTCAGATGACATTAAAGTGGTTAAGTATACACAGGGTGTAAACTGTTAACAATGCAGTGAAGTGGCTGTCAAAACTTTAAGCCCTAAAATAATTAATCTATAGGAACTTTATATGTAATTGTCCCAGTACAGTTGTTGTGAAAGAGGAAATTTCCTGTAGAGATGGATACTGTTTTTGTACTACTCAGTAAACATGTTTATTTCTGCTTTTAAGTTGGGCATTTTAACATGGGAGTCTGTGGAGACTAACTCATTTTTAGAGTCGGCTTCAAGCGGCCATTAGAGGAACTGCAGTTTTTAGCATTTCCAGAGCAATGCTTGCTACCAGCACAAGGTATTGCCAGTTACTGGGCTTATTTTTCCACTGGTGATGTGTAAACTAACTTTATAACTAGACCATGTTTGGATTTCTGAAGGCTGATACAGGAGGCTTGAACAGTCCAACAAGACTTTTGAAAGTTAAAGCTTTCATTTGATGTTAATTTTTTTTTTCATGGCTTTATTTTATAGTTATTGTTTATGTTTTATGTGTTGCAAATCAGCATGGAAATTTGCATCAGTTTGTTAGTGAAAACATTTAACCTGGATCTTCATCTGGAGTTCCATTTATCCAGCATCAAGATGTTTCTTTCCCCAGGCAAAATTAGGAGTTTACAGCAGGTACTTATTCTAGTGTGATAACATTTATTCAGGTTTTATTCTTATCTCATGGGCCATTAGAGCTGCTCACTGCTACCTTTGAGATATGGAGTTGAAATCTTTTGTAAACTGCTGCAATTCCAGGCCAGAAACCCAGAAAATATTTTTAAATTATATATTCTTTTTTAATCTCAGATTAAGCATCAAGATTAACCATTTATTACCCCCTTGGCACAACTTTGCAAGCACTGCTCTTTTCTTTCACTGACAAAAAAGATAAAACCAGTGACATGCTTGACCAAACCAGAAAAAACTGGAACTTGCAATATAATAAGTGATTGAAAACGCTGTGAAGAAATTTTTCTGTGTGCAAGGAGAGTCATTGATGAGTGACATTGTGCTTTTATTGGGAGGGTCAGAAGTACTTACCAGAGAGCAAAAGATGAAAAACTGCATAATCACAACAGCAAAGAATGTGCTCCATCAAAATGAGAGCGAAGTGTGCTGTGAATCCCTTTAATTAGCTGCTTTGTGAATGCACAGCACTCTTATATATGTTAGACTAGAGTGTGTGACATAAATGTCCTGTGTCCATTTTTATTGCACAAAAGGCTTTAATGGCAATAAGTGATAAGAGGAAGTCAAGGAAGAAAGATGTGAGGAATGAGCAGAGAAGCATTAATGGAGGGCCCTCATATATTATTAAATATGTCAGATGAAGTCCAGGGCGGGATGTTAGGAAAAGCCCACAAAACATAACTTAAACAACTGTGCCACATGTGTTTGTGATAAAGGAATGGAGCGGACATGGTGCAGGTGTTAAAGGTGGAAATCCTGGTGCCTTGAGTGTAAGCCGAATGAGCAGATCACATACATTTAACGGTTCATTTTATATCATAGAATGAAAAATGAAAGCTTATCATGACTACATTCTTCATTTCAGGCATTTTTCCCAAACTGCATTCAAACCATGATTACAGTGGAGAGAAGCCATGAATGTGTCATAAGCAGTGACTAAGTGGCAGTGGATGAAGACGCTAGTTGTTCCAGCCAAGTCATCTTTTTTGATTTAGTTCAATCCAGAGTGATTTTATTCGACTACATCTTTTTTTGTTTTGTTGTGATGGTGTCTGATTCAGTTGTTCCATCCTGGAGAGGGAGACTTCTATCAAGGGGCTGTAGAGACATGACATGATTTAGAATTTATAGGGAAGAACAAACATTTGACTTGGTGGGGGATTTTATTTTCAACTCATTCTACCAAGGTGAAAATGGGCTGCTGTCTTTGTGATGGGCTCTCTCTGTGTGCTTTCTCTTGTTTTTGTTATGTTTCCCGTGCTGTATTGTTCATTTTATATCTGAGTAATTGTTTGATTAGCTGCTTCTTTCTCAAGTTGCCTTTGCGGCTGTACAGCAAGTCTGGACTTGATTTGTGTTCAGACACATCCAAGGCTATTTTCTTGGTTTGGCTATTGATAGTGTCTCTTCCAGAGAATGAAATCAAGGAGATTTGTCAGGTTACAATAGAAAGAATGGGAAACATCTATCAATATCAAGATAGCAATATCAATTTGGCAAAACACTAGGTTTTGTATGGTTTTTGAAAGAACCTCATTTTCGAAATGATTTCATCTGGAATTTTTGTAAGAATTTTCCACTAACGTCCAGTCTAGGTAGTAAAGACGAACACTTCCACAATGTGGGCATTTTTCTTGGGTGAACTAAAAGAGCAGCATGACTCAAATGAATGCATAAAAGTAACTAAATTGGTTTTTGAAAGGAACAATAAAGCAGGATAGAACGTGAAAGGCAGTGAAACAGGAAATCTTTGGAAATGATCTCCAATTAACATGAAGTGCCTGACAATTTGGTTTGGCTATTTCCATTTGCTATTGTTGGATTGCTCTTGTTCAGCTCCTTTGATCCTTTCATGACTCTCTGGAGCTCAGTACAGAGGAGAGGAACATTTGGGACATTTGTTTCAATGAGTACAACTGTAGGAAATTTTACTGGAACTATGTTTTCATTATGTGGACACAGGAAATTCAGTCTAATTCCCTTTCTGGAATTGTAAAGCTTTTGTTCATTTGACAGCTGTGAAATGTTTCTAAAGGCTATCCTGGGGAGCAAAGTCGATGCCTCCCTTTTGGGGGCTTACAGATCCCCTAAATCTGTGACACCTTTCTGAAGGCAGCATTGTCAGGATACTTTCTCTTGTACAAGTGTCTTCTGATGCAGCCACTGTGAAGAATTTAATTTGGGAAAAACAGACACTGCTGAGAGTTTTACTCTTACAGATGATGGATGAGCAGGAGTTTTCACATGCAAAGAAGTCTCACATTTAGGCTTGAGCACTTCAGCTGATCATGTCCTTGAGTGAAGTGTTCTACTTAATCAGTCCAGCTAACCAGAAAACAGTCTGAAAGAAGTTACAGTTCTATTAATGTGATGAAAATCTCTTCCTGTGTTCAAGAGGGTACTTTATCATTAGGCAGAGTAGGTACTGAGCCATGGTGATCCATCCATCCATCCATCCAGTTTCTGCATTATGCAGCTCTGGGTCACAGGGGCAGTGTAAGCAGAGATGTCCTCTTTGCCTCAGGATGCCCCTCTTTAGGGTGGTCACCAAGACATGCAGACCAGCCAGGAGATATAATCTCTCCAGCCTGTCCTGGGGTCTCCTACCAGTTGGACATGCCTGAAACACGTGAAAGTGTAAAAGACTTTGGCCCCATGAGGGACCTGAATTCCAGCCTTTTTAGTGAATTACAAGTGACTTATGCAACTGCCACCACCTGCTACCTCCTCATGTGGATGCTTTGTCAAAGTGTTAGCACTCTAATTTGTTGTCAGGAACATGAATGGATGGATACAATTTTGTATTTAACAAAATGTATGTACATGAAAAAGAGGAAAACCTTTCTGTTTCTGTTAACATGACTCAATAGTTAACCTTTAGTGACTACTTAACAAACTGGCATGAAACAATTCAATTCAATTCAATTCAATTTTATTTGTACAGCGCTAAATCACAACAACAGTCGCCTCAAGGCGCTTTATATTTTAGGGTAAAGACCCTACAATATTAGACAGAAAAGACAGAAAACCCCAACAATCAGATGACCCCCTATGAGCAAGCACTTGGCAACAGTGGGACACTGTTGCTTTACTTTATTTTTGCCTACCATTTGGTTTCCCTTTTTCTTCATGTCGTTTTAGGGCCATGCCCAAAACGACTTAGGTTTAGCCACAAAAAAACCACAAAAAAACAAAAAAACAAAAAACTTACATTTTGGAAAACATAATTTTTTAGGTTAATGTAAAACTGCTTACAATGTTAACCATGAACACTGACAAGTAACACTAAAGGGTAACCAGTGATGCCCCTGCCCAAATTCCATACATTATGAAATGGGAGTGAGATCAGGCATTGGTGCCTTGGCACACTGCCTGAGGCAGTACTGGCAGCAGAGAGATAATGATCCTGTTTTGAGACCTATAAAGGCTGCATTAGGAGGCTGGAGGAGTGGCAAGCTGTAGGTTTATTAGCCAAAAGACGGTGGTTCATGTCCCCTTGGACCTTTATGTTTTGCACATTGCCTTTTTTTCCACTTGCTGTTTTGTTTAGTTTTTTCCTTGTTCATACTTTACTTTTACTCGCTGGTTAGGCGTAGGCACTGAAAACTACTTGGTTAGGTTTAAGAAAAGATTGTGGTTTGTGTTGAAATCCATTCCTCCACAATAGTAACCCTGTACTTTGAGAAATGAGTTGTGAGTGACAGCCCCATGTCAGCCATTACCCTGTGCCTCAAGTTTCACCACCAAAGGACACCTTGTGCATAAACTGAGCTACACCAGCGGCTTTGACAAAACAGCATTATTTGATGCCCTGGGAATGAAACAGGATTGTAATTACTGACAATATTCACAGGAAGCAGAAAGTTGCATGTTCAGAGCAAAATTAGAGAGCACTGTGGCGTTTCCCTGCTCCACTGACTCACTTGTTAAACAAGGGCACCGAAGAGACATCTTTGCCTGATTCTAATTAAGGTCACAAAGATAACAGAAGGAAAGAAAACTCCAGAATGAAGGAAAAATGTTTGAGTGGTAGAAGATGAGATCATTTATTTAAAATAATTGTCAAGTTCCCCATATAAACAATAAATACAATGTATTGTGTGTTTGAACCCACAGAGAATTATCAGTCTATCTCTTATTTCAATAACATTTTAGTATGTCCCTCAACTCACTGTTTAGTTAAAATGCTTCATAAACTGACTGCTTCAGACTCTCATTGCCAAAATTTTTTAGCAGCACGCAGCTGTTTTCAGCCCCAGCTGCTAATCACAGGGGAGCATCCAGCAGCTAAAGCCTGTGGAGCTGCTTCATTAAAACACAGGGACAGTGAATATGCAAATTTAAAACTTTATTCTCTCTACAGTCTGTTGGATATCTACACACATCCATGCCTGTAAACATCTTTTTTTTTTTTTTGGACTACTGAATGTCAAAAGTACACTGCAGTTATTTGGAACTAATTTCCTGGAAGTGCACCAACTGGACACTGTCTCAGTTTTCACAGCTTCAAATTAGTCTTAATGTTGCATGCACTGTGTTTTTTCCTCTCTGGTTTATTAATGGAGCTATAAAAAATACTGAATTTAAGAGCTGCTCCATGTCAGTAAGAGCATTCTTTTCCACTGTGAGTGAATAGGGAGCTGTCTGTTACTGTGTTGCTGAAAGGTCCAACAGGGACCTTTTTGCAGTTATTTTTCTCACACCATCCCCATTAATTGCTGTTTAGTGCACACTATAATATATGAATTTTATGTTTGAAAGTATTTGTTTAACTCTAATTGTGCTATGTACAGTGGTAGACTGTACACAAACTGTGTACAAGTGAAGGAAATTAACACCCATTGTTGTCCACCAGCAAAGCTCACTCCAAGAGCGAGGCATGTAACTTCTAAGCAGACAAAGGCCTCTCTCACATTGACTGATGTTCATAGGTCCAACATTAGGAGAACACTGAACAACAAAGGTATGCAAGTGCCTTTCTCCTTGCAACAAGGGCTACAAGGAGTGCTCATAGATGCGCAGCAGTGCTCTCCAAAAAGAGCACTGCTGCTCATCTGCAGTTTGCTGAAGAGCAGCCCTTGTTCAGATAGCCCTCTGGATGAGCCAGAAGGCTGTTGGAACAATGTTTAGTGGGTGGATGAGACCAAAATAGATTTCTTTGGTTTAAAGGGGAAGCATTGTTGAATCTGGGCCAGAAAGGCTTGTCAGCATTGATGAAGCAATGAATTCTGAATTATACCAGTGATTTCTTATGGAAACTTATGGAATCAGGACATCCGTCTGTGAAATGAATATTTTGAGAAAGTGGGTCATGCAGCAACGACACTCAATGCAGAAGTTGTTCTACTAAAGAATGGTCAAAGAAGAATACAGTTATCACTTTGGAACAGAATTCTGACCTTAATCCCTCCGAAATGTTGATAAAGGACCTGAAGTGAACATTTTATGAGGAAAGACACCAACATCTCAGAGCTGAAGCTGTAGCACCAGAGTAAATGATACAAGCGCAGTAATCTTCAGTAATGAAGACAACAGCCAGGGTCAAAAGGCCATAATAGGCTTGTTTATAAGAACTAGTGTCACTATTATCGATCCAAATAAATAAATAAATAAATAAATGCTAAAAAGGCCAGGGAAAACCAGCACAACAACACAAGAAACTCTGAGTTTCTTCGAAATCAGCCTCCTCTTCTTGTTTTAATCTATTTCATTTCATCCTGTTAGACTCACCATCAAAGAGCCAATGTTAAACTTTAGTCATTCTGATATTATCTCTCTCTCTCTCTCTATATATATATATATCTATAGATATATAGATATATATATACGTGTGTGTGTGTGTGAGAGAGAGAGTGTGTGTAATGGTAATTTCTGTTGTGTTCTGCAATATGACAAACCTTTAAAATCTCTAAGAACACATTTGCTACACTGACCTTCACTCAAAACAGCTTAACAAAGGATGAGTCATGAAGTCATAAATGATGTGATGCTCTTTGGTGCTTTTATTGTATGTTTTGTGTCTTGTAGTGTTCTGTGTGTATTCTCTTGTTCAATTCCGTTTTTTATAGACTACCAGTTCAGAACACCAGTCATCTTAATATGTTGTATATTGTAAAGTAACACCCCACAATATTAGAGAGAGAGAACCCCAGTGATCAGTGACAGTCCCCTATAAGCAAGGACTTGGCAACAGTGTGGAAGGAGAACTCCCTTTTAACAGGAAGAGACCTCCAGCTGAACCAGGTTTAGGGAGGGGCAGCCATCCCCTACTGGGGGGTATGGGGAAAGAGAAGATTTAAAAAAGGAGAGCATAGATAAACCCTGAACAATAAACAGGATAAAACACAAACCACAGGAGAGAGAAGACAAATGTTAATGACATGCAGTAGTAGCATATAAATACATGGGGAGTGAAAAGAGGGGAGTGGAGAAAAAGAGCTCAGTTCATCATGGGAGGTCCCCCAGCAGCCTATAGCATTGTAACTAAGGGTTGGTTCAGAGTCACCTGATCTAGCCCTAACTATAAACTTTATCAAAAAGAAAAGTTTGAAGGCTAATTTTAAAAGCAGAGGTGTTTATCTCCTGAACCCAAACTGGGAGCTGGTTCCACAGGAGAGCAGCCTGATAGCCGAAGGCTCTGCCTCCCATTCTACTTCTTGAGATGAGTTGTATGTTTTATAATGGCCTTTTTAAGAAAAGGGCATAGCAAATTAGCCAAGATCCATATGCTGGTGGCATCCATCACTTGTCCTTAGACAAATAAATATTGAACAAATAAATAAAGTAAAAGAAGCAAGACACTCTGTAATAAAACCAACTTTTTAAAATTGGTAATTAAGCACGGGGCCCTAAAAACACTGGTGTTGTATTACTAAAATTCTCTATGGTACCAAGAGAAGAAAATATTGAGCGCTCCCCTAAACCAGCTGGTCATGTAACTCAGTCTCACTTTCAGCAGATGGCCTCTGACCAGCCAATCAAAGCCAAAGAAAGTGCAGCACACTGAGCGCAAAGAGCAAACTTCAGTGCTGTTTTAGTACAGAACAGGCAATACAAAGTGTCAAATTAACTGGGCAGCATGGGCAATCAGAGACATTATTCCAAAAAAGGCTGAGTGACCACAAATTGGCCATTGAGACAAGTTGTCAAAGAAAAACCTGGCAACTTGGAGAAAACAGACTGAGCCAGTTCTGCCAACAGCAAGATGTAGAGACAGAACACAGTGATGAACTGCAGCCTGCATGGAGAATCAAGGTCTTTAGCAAAATAAACGTTAAACAGCTATAGTATGACACATTCTCAGAGCAAAACAAAAGATTTAGATGGGGCAAAAGCTGAGGAGAAACAAGCAGAGCAACAAATGTGGTTTTAATGAGCATGACCTCTAAATCTCTATTACCATCATATGTAATTGTTAAGTTTTATCTTATATACGTTTATCCTGTGTAAATGACTGGTTGTGGTAGTTGTGGTGTTATTAGAGTATTAACTATGCTGTATGTTGTTATACAGATAATTATGCAGTGTTGTGCAGAATCATCAGAGGATAAATCCTTATTACTCTGGTAGTCTGCTAACCTGAAAATGTCACTGTGAGGTGGAAAACTATAACTTTTTAATTAAACCTCTCAAAGACTACTGGATGGACTGTCATGAAATGTACTACACACATTCACACCCCCAGAAATTGTAATAGCTAGTTTCACATTGAGAGTCATCTTCAGGTCAAACATTTAGTGTATTCATTATGTATTCCCAACAGCCTCTCACATTCCTGTTGTCTCAGCATTCTACTGTACTTACATGCTGAGTCCATAAGTGCATTCACACTGTTTATTAAAAGTGTTCTAGGTTTTTTTGTATGTAATAAATGCTTTTTCATTGCAAACGTCTGAATGGGTTGTGCATTTAGTTTAAAAAATGACTTGGGTGTGTAACGCTTATGCTCACTCCCAAGCAACTTGCCTCCATGCCTACCTTCCACTCCCAGCATCAACAGTGAGCGACACTAGCTAATGGTAGCTTAGAAAAGCAATCGGCCTATCACTCATTAACAAACGACCGGCTGCCAGTAAAACACGGGCTCCAAAGGACAAAAGGACAAAAAAACTAAACTCATCTGGCTTCAAGTTTTTCTAGTGACAACGTTAAAAAGAAAGCAAGCTACAGGTAGCCAGATAACTGTTATGTTGGGTATCATCAATTTGTCTGCATTAGCAGGTAGGCTAACATTAGCTAACATTAGCAGAAGAAATCCAATTTTATCAAATGAAACATGTATTTTGATCAATGTCATCAGGGGATTACTTTCAGATTTTAATATATAAATTTACAATTCTCTGTTATTATTAGGAGTATATAAGTCATTAAAATTATCTCCAGCTGCTACATTAAAGAATTAATATCCAATAATATAATGTCTTGTCATAGACTGGTGACCAGTCCAGGGTGGTGGATAAGTGGTTAAGAAAATAGATGGATGGATAATATAATGTATTATTCTGCATAATAATAATAGCATAGTACAGTACTGTGTAAAATATTTGAGCCAGGTACAGTGATGTATTGAAAGTGGAAATACAATATATAAAGCAAAAACAGAGTATGTGCAATTCTAACGAGACTGAAAGTCAATATTTGGTATACCCACCATTTTTCTTCAACGCAGCCTGATCTCTCTTAGGTAAGCTTTCTTGTAATTTTTTAAAAATAGTCTTCAGGATTAGCTCTCCAGGCTTCTTGAAGGGCATTCCAAAGCTCTTCTTTGGATGTGGGCTGTCTTTGTTCTATTCTCTGTCAAGATGATCCCACACTGCTTCAGTAAAGTTGAGGTGATAGTGTTCCATAGTGTGTTTTTCTATCCAGGTTTGCTTTTACTGCATTGGCAGTGTGTTTTGGGATGTCATGCTGAAAAAGGAAGCTGTTCCCAATCAGACGCTCTCCAGATGTTACTGCATAGGGGATCAAAATCAGACTAATTTTCAAATTATGTGTTTTTGCGACAGGCTGCTAGTGACAAAGTGCCCAAGGATACAATTTTATGGTGGTGCTTTGCTAAGTTCCCTGTTATGTGTAGACACAACACTGATTCAGCCCTTGAGTTAGGTTCCTTTTTTATGATTGATTCATAGGTCAGTGTTAAGTGGCTTAAAAAACAAACCAAAAACATTCCTTCCTTTGAAAGTGTTCATGTACAAGGACTGGACTGAAAATGAGTGAAAAAGCAGCCAAAGTCCAACAAAAAAACTTAAAAGACCTTAAGAAAGCCTGGAGAACTAATGCTCAAGACCACTTTAAAAATTACAAGAAAGTCTGGCTCCTTGGAAACAAAATACAAAGAAATGGGGTGGCTAATGACTTTTTCACAGTACTGTATATTCTTCATAATGAGTACTTTGTGTAAAGTACTTTATGTACTTTTTTTAAAATTTAAATTTGATGCTAAAACTTTTGTACTTTTACTTATGTAGTGACTTTGAAAATAAGATATACTTTATTTTTTCCTAAAAGTTGGGAAATTCAAAAGTTAAACACAACCTAAAATAAAATAGCCAAAATAAGTAGAATGGTATATAGCTTAATCAAATAAAATGCAATTTTACAAAACAAATATAAGGTAAAAACTAATCTGAACTCAAAATAAATGTAATAAAGTAAACTAGGTATAAATTTAAATAGAAATATTTTCTAATAATATAATATGTGACAAAATAAAATATCTTCCATGGCAGCTTGGATAGACTACAGCACAGTGTAAACAGAGGGTTAAATGTGACAGTTTTACTTAGGTAAAGGGTCTTAATACTTGTTCCACAACTTTGTAAAAAGCTTTTTACAAAAGAACACAAAACAATGTTCAAACTCTTGTCTAAAAGCTCTTGTGTCTTGAGTCCTTTTCATGTAC
>VUQI01014693.1:14266-34886 GCA_015106735.1 Paratilapia polleni
GGGGGGTATGAGACTGAAAATTGTACCCACTGTTTTCTGGAAACGCCCCTGCCAACACAACAGCTTTAGTAGTGCAGTGAGAATGAAGTCATCACCAGCCTGCTCCAAGTTTGTTATTTTATGATATCTGAACTCACTGAAGAATATACAGTAGGGATTGCGGCTTTTGTCTGCAGATCTTTGCTATTGTTCTGTATTTTTTTTATGCTTGGGCATCACAATGCACTTGTTCTGCCAATAAAATGTGAAACTGAGAGAGAGAGAGAGAGAGACAGACAGAGAGAGAGAGAGAGAGAGAGAGAGAGAGCGAGAGAGGGGTGGGCTGTACCTCGCAGTGAGGGAGTGCCATCGTGGGAGCGGTTTGCTCCTCCACATCAGACCTCTTCTATCCCTCCAAGCCGGAGGAGCGAGGAGGAACCTCTGTTCTGCTTCCCCTCTCTGCGGACACACGGATAATAGCGCACTACAGCTGAGAAGATGGTTTTGTTGCTGCCGATGGTTACCCTTTACACCCTGAGCGTCTTTAGCGGAGCATCCGCCGCCACTCACTGTAAGTATTTCACCTCAGTGCGCTCACCTGTCTGCGCCTCTCCTCTGCGGGCGGAGAGCTGGCGGCGCGCCTGAATCACAAGCTGTTCAGACCGGCGGAGTTTTACGCGTGCTTGGTAGCTGTGCGCTCCTATTGTTGCAGAAGCGGCATCATGATTATTCTACAGCACTGCTGTGCTGGTGTCCGTCCTCTTCACTTTACTTTTTTGTGCCATGCACACGAACAAGTTGTTGATATCCTCTGGCTGTGTTCCTTTGAGCAGAATGGACTCATTGTGCGATGAAGGTCATGCAAACAGGTTCGTTTCCTTTCATTCGAGTCAGATGCGGTACGGAGTGGCTGTGTTCATCTTTAGTGGGTGCTTTCATGTGGGATTTTTACGAGTCTCAGTCTTTGGACGTGTTTTGCTGATGTGTGTTGGGAAACCAGAAGTGCTGACTGGCCACAGATGTGCTGTTCAGACAGCTGCTGGTATTGGTCGACTCCTACGTACAAAACCCCAGTTACACCCTGCAAAGAATTTTACCACGACTTGAGGCTGGGCAGTTTGTATTTAACTGCATGAGTGCTTCCAATAATAGTCCTAGAACAATACTGATCATTCGGATCATTGTCGATTTTTTAATAAGCAAAATCAATTGTTTTTATCCTATCAAAGGTAAAGGACTTGTGCTTCCTTTCGTCTCTACAGTAAACGGACCATCATTTGATTTCATGGTTGGATAAAAACAAGCTATTTAAAATCAGATCTGGTCTTTTAAAGGCCAGAGTCATTAATCCTAATATTTGGTGATCTCACATCTAGTTGAGCTGTGGTATTTTCTCAGTGATATACTGCAAGCCAGGAGGTTAAACTATTCGTAACTCACACAATGTACAGTTCAACAGCATCAAAACGTAAATCCTTCAAAATGATCATTCTGAGGACTCAACATCTCTCTACACCTGCTTCAACAAAAACATTCAGCGTTGTAATGGTAAAGTTACAGTAGCCTTGTATTTGGCAATAGAGCAGGCTTTCGTGGTTGGTTTTACAGTAAATGTAAGATGGTTATAAAGCACCACAATGCCAAGTGAGATTTCCTGAAGTCAAAGTAACAGTAAATTATTTAAGTTTTAGTGTAACAATAATCCACAGTAAGAAGAAACACAAGCAAGGCTAATTAAAATCCAACCTGCCAACTTAAGATCACGTACAACTGAACAATGGTGAATCCAGATGTTGTAGTACCGCACCTGGTTTATTTCTACATGTTTGCATCAGTAGGTTTTGTGCCTGCCTTTCTGATTTATATACGGATCTGGTTTTGGATGTGTCCTTTGCATTGGTAGTTCTTTAGCTGTAGGAAAGCATGCAGGAATGTTTGTTTTAATAATGAAGTAGATAGCCTGTATTGTTACTGTGGCTGAACAGATGAAAACCAACCCAACTCTGATCTATAGATTACATTTACATTTAACAAGACCTGTTCTGCTCATTTACAGTTTCATATTTTTATTTACTAGAGTACCTTTGCATTTTTTTTACAGTTCAAAATAATTCTTATTTATCTTATCCTGGGCCTTGGTGCATCCTCTGCATGAAACAAGCCATTTTGGCTACATTCCATTTAACTTTATTCTGACTGGCTCCACTTTGCAAACAGAAGGTTTGAACTAGTGCTGTTAAATTTGGCCAAAAGCCACATTGTGTTTAAAAAAAAAACAAAACAAGTTCAAATCTTTTGACTGTCACATTGAATTCACAAGAGAGCAAAGAGCAAAGCAAAGAAAGAAATAACTACTTGTATGGTTTCATTTATTTTAAAACAAACATGTTTATTACATGTTCTACATACCTACATATTAAAAAATAAACATAAAAAAATCTGTTAAGTTAAACAGACTGGATATGCAATGCCCTGAATGAGCTCAGCTCTAAAAAATACGGAACAGCAATTACCTATTCCTCAACTTAAAACAAAGGAAACCACCGGGGAACTGCATGAAGCTTTTCTCATGAGCCAGTTCATAAGGCTCATTCAACCAGTATTCGGTCAGTGCGGTTAAGGTTCCACAGTTCTGACTTCTGCTGACCGAAATGATAAAATAACTCAGGGACTCAGATAATGTCTGTCTCTCTATCTGAAGTCTAGTTGGGTTGGCTCTTGTTCTCTCTGTTCAGTAACTTCTGGCCTAAAATGACCCATTCTGAACCTAAATATTGGGGAATTTTGTATTTTTACAAACTACACCTGTTAAGCTAGCTAATGTATGTAATTAGCCTTCTGTTACCATTACCAATTTTTACAAATATAAAAACATAAGGCAAATGTTATGACACTATTTACCTTCTGTTTATTTTACTAATTATGGTAAGCTGAGTCATTCACCAATCTCTCTCTTTTGCCTTCCTCCTTGCACCAGCTACAGCACACAGCTGTTCCAACTTCACCACACAGTATGCGGTATTGTGGGTGGATGGTGCTTGTTAACCCCCACAGCAGCGCTGTGCGCTTTGTTTTTTTTCAATCAAATATTCATTTTCATTAATTTTCATTCATTTTCATTAATCCAAAATATTTTATGTCTGTTTTAAATATTCAATTATATGATTGAATTTAGAATTCTCATTGGCTTTGTTTAATATGAGCATCCACGACTGTAACATTATAATAAGAAAATAAAGAAAAGAATAATATGTCCACTTTAAGGTTCCTGTGAATAATCACTTTTACATAAATCTGTCAGGCAGCTTGTCAGAATTTAGAAAATATGATTTCACTGAGGGTATTCCTGCTCCTCAGAGCATGAACCTTTCCATTTCTTTGCTCTGAGTTCAAATTCAAATGTCCATTTCTTATACAGTAATTTAGATTTGAATCTAAATGTATAACAAATTGAATGTTATCTTCATGTTTAAATTTTTGGTGAGCATATTCTTGTATGCTCCTAAAGGGGTTAGATTATTTGCATAAATCCGTCACCTGATTTTTAGCTGCAGCCTTAGGACAAAGTGTAATGTTCTGTCCTACTCTTAAAACTAGCAAAATCAGTGTAGCTTTTATTTCAAATAATATTTTTATGGTGTGGATTGTATAAAAAAAAGAACATTCAAACCTTCCTTGACCTTTCTTGTCATGTTTAAAATGTAAAAAGTGATTTCCAGCAGGAAAAGAACTCACCAGGGGCACACCATCGTTTGATGTGTTCGTCTGTCTTTGCACTCTGAGGGCGAGTGTGACACCAGGCTTGTGTCGGGATTTAAGCAGTTTATGTTAAGGTGGGGAACTGAGCTAAACTGACAGCTGCATTAGTCACTTGTGACAGTGATATGTTTTCAAACGTGACCTGAGATTAGGTCTGACATATGCGGTCTGATGAAATGGTGAGCTGCTCCTGCAGGTCAAAGAGCTGTTCTTATGTTTACCACTGGGAAACAAAAGGAGGCGAACGGAGATGCGTCATGGCTGGTTTGTCAGGTGGCAGAGATAATGGCAGCCATTTCCTCTCAGTGGTCCTTGTGCACTTCCTTTGGCTTTACAAAGAGACACCGACGAGTACATCATTACCAATGTCAGCATTCTTATTGTTATTTTTCAGCAGGACTTAATTGATATTGTATTGTCATGGCCTTTACAGCAGTGT
Organism: Paratilapia polleni; assembly: GCA_015106735.1. Lineage (NCBI taxonomy): Eukaryota > Metazoa > Chordata > Actinopteri > Cichliformes > Cichlidae > Paratilapia > Paratilapia polleni. The sequence goes on from VUQI01014693.1 coordinate 18,444, forward strand.
CGGATGACAGGCAGCAGAGGAGCTATTCACAAATGTATTGAAAAAAACTCTTCACTTATTTTATTATTATAGTACAAATATAAGTTTATTGACCATAGTGGAAATGTGTTCTGACAACAAGAAACCACAGGGTGCTCTCCAGCAGCACTATCAGTAATAGGAATAGAGAAAACTGATCGTGTAGGGGTTGAGTGCTTTCTTTAAAATGTACAGAGCTCACTGTACAATTCCCCAGCTGGCTTTGTGGCTTTTAATGACTGCGGGTGGACCTTTCTAAAGTGTGCTTATATATTATATCAACTGAGATACAGCTGGATCTATTTGTATGTAATTATAAGTCCTTGCATTTTTTTTACTAGTGCCTTGTAAATAATGTTGAGAATATTGTGGCTTTTGCTGTCATTATGTACATCAACTTTCAAAACTACAGATATTTATTTAGACTCTTTCTCTCCGATTGATCTTCCCAAGTAAAATTCAGTAATTACTTCCTCCAAACCATAAATGTGTCAAATGGACCCCATTCCTACAAGACTGCTTAAAGAAGTCCTACCATTAATTAATGGTTCGATCTTAAATATGATCAATCTATCTTTATTAATGGGCTATGTACTCCAGGCCTTTAAGGTGGCAGTAATTAAACCAAAAAGCCTTCTCTTGACCCAACTGTCTTACCTAATTATAGGCAGATCTCTAACCTTCCTTTTATTTCTAAAATTCTTGAAAGAGTAGTTGCAAAACAGCTAACTTATCATCTCCATGATACCCAGCTTTAACTATCCATGAAGCCAGATGACAGTTTGTTTAGTTTGTTTTGAAGACATAAAGGCCTGGATGACCTCTAATTTCCTACTTCTAACTTCAGATAAAACTGAGGTTATTGTACTCTGCCCTAAAAATCTTAGAAACATGGTGTCTAACCAGATACTTACTCTGGATGGCATTACCTCAGCTTCCAGTAACACTGTGAGTAATCTTGGAGTCATTTTTGATAAAAAGCCTTCAGTTAATCCAGAACACTGCAGCGAGAGTACTGACAGGAACTAGAAAGAGAGACCATATTTCTGTCATGTTAGCTTGGCTCCCTGTTAAATCCAGAATCGAATTTAAAATCCTTCTCCTCACATACAAGGTCTTGAACAATCAGGCCTCATCTTATTTTATAGGCCTGATAGTATCATATCACCCTAATACAGCACTTCACTCTCAGACTGCAGGCTTACTTGTGCTTCCTAGGGTATTTAAAAGTAGAATGGGAGGCAGAGCCTTCAGCTTTCAGGCCCCTCTCCTGTGGAACCAGCTCCCAGCTAAGATTCGAGAGACAGACACCCTCTCTACTTTTAAGATTAGGCTTAAAACGTTCCTTTTTGATAGAGCTTATAGTTAGGGCTGGATCAGGTGACCCTGAACCATCCCTTGGTTAAGCTGCAATAGGCTTAGGCTGCTGGGGGCTTCTCATGGTGCACTGAGCATTTCTTCTTCACTTTCCATGTGTTTATACACTACTTTTCATTTAATCATTAGTTATTATTAAACTCTGTCTCTCTCCCATAGTGTGTCTTTTGTCCTGTCTCCCTCTGCTCTGTTCTGTTTCCCCTCCCCCCCAACTGGTTGCGGCAGTTGGCTGCCCCTCCCTGAGCCTGGTTCAGCCGGAGGTTTCTTCCTGCTAAAAAGGAGTTTTTCCTTCCCACTGTCGCCAAGTGCTTGCTCATAGGGGATCGTCTGATTGTTGGGGTTTTCTTGGTATCTACCGCACCTTGAAGCGACTGTTGTTGTGATTTGGCGCTATATAAAAATGGAATTGAAATTGAATAGAATTGAATTGTTATTCATATTTCAGTCTTGCAAATGAAGTAGATAAACTATGACAGTGTTCTGCTTTGGATATTTATACTTGGCATTCTGATTTGGATTCTCATTGTGAACACATGATTCATCTTTACGCACGAGCAATCCATTTATAAACATGCAAAAATCATGTTGAAAAAATTCTGAACAAGCTACGAATGCATATCACATGCTAGCCTTCTCCCTGCAGAGACATGCTAAAATGATGGGCATGTCTTTCATTGGATCATTTGGCGCTCATTGATCTCATGATTACCATGTTAACTGAGCTGTCAGCTCGGGCATCTGGCATCACTGATTCAGGCATGGGGATAGAGTTAGGAAGCAGGCCCACTTATCATGCATGGCCACACAGTCTCTATTCTCTTTCTTCGAAGGCTTAATTAAGTGCTAAAAAAGTCTTCAAACAAGCTCCTTTCACAAAGTAAGGTACAGCTGTCCAGTCTTATTTAGTTCAAACAGAATGACAAATATGCATAGTACAGTATGTACAGACACACCCAAACAGCACATGCGAATTTTAGTTAGACATTTTCCATTAATTTCTTACATGTCACTGCCGTTGTTTCCTGCAAAATCATACGATTGATTAGTGGATCAAAAACGCTATTTACCAAAACAATCTAAGCATTAGATATGATTTGGAAAGCATAAATAACATTATTATTTTGCCAAACTGTCTATGATGTCTATCTAACTGGAGAATCAGATAAAGAAAGAGAGATGCTATTATGAATGTGACCACCAACAATGGTTTAATGGTATGTCAGCCAGTCTGAGCCTCTGATTTATTATGCCATAAATCTGCTTCAGAGTACTGGGGAAAATAAAAAACAAAAAAACAAAGCAAAAAAAACAAAAAACAAACAAAAAAAAAACTTCATAAATCATTTTGGCACAAGTATTTTCACATGTCTCCATTTGCATTGATATTCTAATCAAAATCCTTTTAGTCAGATTAGAAAACAGATGTTAGTTAAGCAAATCAAAATATAAACCCACTCAGTTTAAAAAGTGCGTTGGAGTAGTGGTTTAATGCACTGCTAAGGACAGTTTTAGCTCTTGCCCACAACAATGAAACATTTTTAAGCTGTCAAATATTTTGCTATCATGAACAGCAACTGGAAGTTTGTACTTCATGGGCCAAATCATTCAGGACCAGTGCCGTTGTCGTCCTTAACTTATGCTCTGTTTGCAGTTGTAAAAAGAAAAGTAGGGACCTTCTTGTGCCATGAGTAAGGAACTTAGTTGTTCCTGAATATTGGACTATTTGGATATTTGCTTGTTGGGATTTCAATTCGGTTTTGGGATTTGGAAACACACACACACACACACAAAAACACACTTCCTTATCTGCTCTAATGATGGCTAAACTTCTCATTTCTCATCTCTTTTCTGTTCCGTAATCTGATGACTAGCATGTCCATGTGTGAGATCATCACACCCAGCTTAACTCTACTGCCCGCTGTTCTCATCCAGCTGCAGGCAGCTTTCAGGTGGTACAGGCTGCACCAAGATAACACTTGGCCCTGTAGTCTACCTATAGGCACTGTCAGATCTCTAGAGTCGTAGGACTCCACCCAGTAGGAGGGGGTTGCAATTTAAAGTGTAGCACACACACGCCACTGACTAGTGGCTTAATAAAGTCTAGACTTCACTATTGTCCCAATTCTTTATATTTTATTCTAGTTTTAGAACTAACTATTGTTTGTACAGCTGATGTTTATACAGATTTTTCTTTTTATTTGCCAGTTGAGGGTGCTGAAACAACATAGCCCATGCCTTTATTTAGACCAGTTACCCATATACTTATTTCACTTAACGGATCCTCTTGTCCTGGAGGATACCTACACTGAACCACAAGTTAAAAATTACCCCCCCAAAAAAATGTGGTTCAAAGAACTTTTCTAATCCCAACTTCCTGCAGTGCATACTTTCCCCAGGAGTTACATGAACTTTATAAAAGTTTCTGTGTCTGAAAGTGACTCACAAAGCATGCAACTTCCCCAGAACTCCTGAGGTGTCTAAAAATGTTTCAGTTACCTGTAGAAAATGTAATGCAGAATCATAATTTGAGATTATTTTTGGTGTTGATGTTGGTTGAGGTCACCATTGAATGGACTGTTTTCTACCAAGTGAAAGTATTTCAAGAATTTAAAGTCACCTGTATGATGTTTACTACTCTATATGAATCTTGTTCAAAAATAAAAATTAACTGAAGAGCTTCAATGTTTGAACACCACCAATGACAAATACTCATATTGTGGAGCAGCCATAATAATTTCCTATATGACTATGGTCCTTAAAAATAAATTTAATACTTCAATAAAAATGCAATATTTGTCTCTGAAAGGATAATTTTCTAAGAAAATATAAATAAAATATAGACCACACACACTGTGTAGCTGGCAAGTAGCTAATAGGATTTACATAATAAACCATAATAAAATAGCTTACACTGATATTTACTGCCAAAGCCTTCCTGCAAAGACACCACCATATCTGTATAATCACACTCTTTCACATATCCCCCACTTGCATCTATTATTCAGTCTGATCTCAAGCATACACAAAATACACAACCATTAAACAGCAGCTATGCATTGGCTATTGAAAGAAATATTTACGAAATATCTCGTAACAAGAGCATCCACAACTCACACAGTTATACTCACAAACAAACAAGGGCATTAAATCATCAACTAACTGGAGAAACACAGGTGAACACAATTAACAGCAGGGGAAAATAATCAGGGAATCAGGCAAGGACAGACAGGAAGCAAAACTGACACAGGACACTAAAGAAAACAACCCTTCAAAGTAAGACAGGAAATAACCAAGGGGGACATGAGTACAACAGTAAAGATGTACGAGACAAGGGTACAAAAGGGCATAAACAGAATGAGACAAAGGCAGGCAACAAATGGAAACACAGGGAAGATGATAACTACAACTACTAAAGCTAAAACCAAAACATCAGAAAATACAAAGAACAAACTCAGTCCTAGAACAGACATCAGGTAAACAGAAACCAGACAGTCAGTAATAAAACAAGGAATCAAATTCACTATGAAATGATAAAGAAATAAAACAGGAAACCAAAAACTCGAAACACTATAACAGTAAACAGATACTCAAACTCCAATATACAATAAACTAAGAAATCAATACAGGAAAACAACAATCAAACAATGGGAATCATCATGAGCACTGTAGGTGCTGCTGTCATTTGTAGAATGAGGAAATCCACTCGATTTTTCATTTTTTGTTGATGAAATCTTTTTTTTTTTTTTTTAAAGAAATCCAAAATTTGCTTTTCCAAAATCATTTTCTTGTGCTGTGACCAGTAGTCTGGGACCTAACCGAACCTATACAGCCTAAGATCTACTGTTAAACACTGACTGAAATCAAAATATCACTAGTATGACAGGAGGAAGGAGGCAGAGTGAAGAGGTGAGGCTGTTTCAGGCACTTGGGGAGTAGTGCAGAACAATGCTCTTAGCAAAATGGCTTTCCCAGCAGCAGCTCTTTTCTGTGCGTCATTTCAATCAGGCTGAAAAGAAACATTTCAAGTGAGTCATCAGAATGTTATGTGAAATACATGGCCATGTGATTGGTACATCTGGTGAATCAGACAAATCACCCCAAACAAGCACCATACGGACTGCCCCGACACTACCTGTAGCCGGTTAAGAATGTGCTTATTTGCTTTCTTGTAAGTGCTAGCTAATGTGTGTATGAAGAGAGTTCACACACACACACACACACACACACACACACTTTTGTCCTGGTACTGCTCCACCCCACAATAAGTGGCTACAGGTGGGGAAAGAATCTCGCAGGAGGTAGCCTGTGGCCATGGTGGAGAAGAACTCCAGTTCATGAGTTGGTGACTGGTGTTTATGGGCAACCTTTTTCCTCTTTTTGGGTTTCTTTTTCTCCCTTTGCTACCATCTTGTTTTGTTAGCAGCAGTTGTTCATTGACATGAGACCTATGCTGACCAGATATGCCCACTCTCCAAAATGCTGTGCAGCAATCATGACCTTTTTATTTTTCAGTTGTTATGGCCCATAGGCCTTATGTCATTACTAGTTGTTGGACCGGCCTTGTGCTTCCTTCTTTTCAGGTCCTAATCGATGGCTCGTCTGACCTCGGAGACAGGGGCAGCATATTTGAGGGAGAAAAATCACAGAGATGGGGAAACACATGAGGGCAGGAAGTGGAGCTTCTGCAACAAGAAACAAGGTTAAGTATCGAAAAGATCATAGGAAACAGCAGAAATGCAAGAAAAAAATAAAACACAAGTTTTGGGTATAATATTTGGTTTATTTTGATTTCCCTTTATTTGTCAATAAAGTTAACTAATAGAGGCTGTGTTCAGATTGTGTGTTAGCTCACATTTTTGTGTTTTAGTGTTCTGTGGTCTATGACCTATCTCCAGAGCTGTGTAACCTCTGAAGAATTGTCTAGGTGCACCATTTGTCAATTTCTCCTACCAAAGGAGGTTTTAATAGAGCAATTTAGTCCATGTCCTTGCATCTGCAGAATGCCCTCCAGTTCATGAGCTGGGAGGAGATGCTCTTGAAGAAATTTCTTTTCTTCTTCTTCCTCTTTTCATCCTCCTCAAGCTCAGTGGCATCTCAAAATCAAAAGCACATCAAAAATGATGTGAAAGACTGTAGCAATTCAGACACCAGGTTGGGTGGTAGTGAATATTGTGCTCTCCTGACCCTGTCTTACAGTCCCCAGGTTCAGAGGGAAATGAAGGAATTCACTTTCACACAAACACAGTCACAATGTGGAATGTGTAATGTTTGTTTAATTTCCTGTCTAAGAAAAGAGATATATAAAAGAGAACGAATTTCAGTTCCAAAGCAGGTTTGTGACCCAGAGTGGAACTGCAGGTAACAGATGGGATTTATTGATTTGGGAAACATCTCTATTAGCCAAGTGCAAGGTCAATGAACGTAGTGTCTACCTGTGAAGAGCTGTCAGTCTTTGCTGAGCATGATAAATGACATCCTGTCTATAGAGACCTGCAGAATGTGATACATTCTTGCAACATTTCATGACAGAGCATACATAAAAGCATCAGTATTTGATCAGGGTTGTGCACAACACACAACTCAATCACTCTAATGGGTTTTTTTTCCCTGTGAAACACCATCACTTTTGTTTTCCAGTATGGCACAACAGCTTTGTTTCCCTTTTCCCTGTTCACATTGCAATCTGTCCATCTGACACTGATCAATGGCAGCGGCAATGTAACAGACCGCAAGAACAACAGGGGTATTGACAGCAAGAATGGATTTTACAGAAAGCAGTCAGTACAGTAACATAGTGACTGATTGTGGTGAGAACTTGTCAAAGCAAATGACTTACTTCCTCCATTTCTCATTTTTACGTCACCCACCACCCTTCTTTTCTCTCTGATGAACAGTAATGTTCTTAAACTGAGTGCAGTGCTCGGGTATCATAAATGGAGGCAGTGATTACAGCCACTAATATTCCATCAAATTGTGTCTAGAAATCAAAAGTCTCTTTGCAGTCCAGCAACAATGAACAAGAGTTTGGTGCCATTAATTTAAATAACTCCGGATAGGCGTGTAATGAGGGAATGAGCTATTCTTTGTCTGGCAAAGAATAGCCTTGTCAAACCTCACACAGAATGCTACATTTATCAGCCAAAGCTTTTAAAAATCCAGCTAAGCAACCTTCCACCCACTGAAACATGAATTTTAAAAGCAACCATTCAATTTATCCAATGAGAATATACTGTATGTGACACTAGGTACTGCCATTAATAGTCTGCTACAGACTACCTGACAGGCTTAGTTGAAGGAAAGATAGAGCAAGCTGATCAAGAAACCCATATATATTTTTTTTTTACAAACATGACACATGCAAAGAATCTGTAAATGGCAACATTTCAAATCAAATAAAAAAAGATCTAAATATTTATGATTAAATTTTAAGCTTATATGTCAGTATCACTGATCTAAAAAGTAAAAAAGGTAAAGAGAACCATAACAATAGAAACCGTGACAAAGTGTCCTCTCACAAAGGTTCTTGATAAAAAGCAAATTAAATACACCATGACAAGAGGAACAAGATCATCAACATATGAGGAAATATTCTCTCTTTGTTACAGCAATAAACAATGTTCAGATTGTATTCTCGCAGTCTGCATGAGAAATGTTGAATCTGCTCGTATCAGTATCAATAATGCACATTAGTCAGGCTTGCCCACTAGCAGCTTGTGAAATGCCTCGGGCTGCAAATAATGAGCTAAAATTCAGTCGGTCAGTAGACCAGCGTAACAGATGTTGGCCGCTTAAGCAATCCCTGCATTTTGTTCTAGTAATTGTTGTTATGACTCCCTCTTTTATTCTTTGACTGTCTGGGTGGGTAGATAATTTCTCTGGGTGCTACCTGTAGGCAAGTACTTCCTACATGCAATACAATTATGGAACATCTTTTAAAAAAGAGAATGACATACAGAGTTATCTAAACTGTTCAAACACTTACAGTGCTTAACAAATTTAATAGATCACCTGTCGCAAAAACGAGAAAGACCATCCAGCATCACGAAGTGCTTTAATGCACTTAATGCATTTTTTATAGAAATCATTCAAGCAAAACTGATTTTTCTGTTCAGTGCAAGTGATGTAGAAAATATACAGTGGTGTGGAAAAGTGTTTGCCCCCTTCCTGATTTCTTATTTTTTGGCATGTTTGTCACACTTAAATGTTTCAGATCATCAAACAAATTTAAATATTAGACAAAGATAACACAAAATATAGTTTTTAAATGAAACCTACATGGCCCTGTGTGAAAAAGTGATCTGCGTGAATTGAACTTTGAGCTGGCTCTTGCAAAGTGTGAACTTCCAAAACACTGCAGTCTGCATCTGGTGGCTGGAGTTCTGCCTGGGGGAAAGTTAAGAGCAAATTCTTCATTGCTGGATTTTTCTCAATAAAATAGTGAGCCCAGCCCATGCAAATGATATAGCTGGACTTGGAATCTATTAAGTAAATTGACCAGAGGTACCCAGACTGATGTGATGAATATAAATCATTTGTGGCTCTATGTATGTATGACTTGTAGGCTTGCTTGGGCATTTTGAACAGCTTTTCCTCTCTATGCAGAATGTTCAAGCTAATAGAACTGCACTGAAAATGAATGATATACTTTTCAAAGGGGAAAGATCAGATTCAAAATATCCTAAAGGGCTAAAGTCTTATTTGATAAAACAGAACCCTTTCTTCAAAGGGAGAACACCCATTCAGCTGCTCCCTTCTGACAATGGAGCAGCTTAAAGTAGCATTATATTTATATCTAATATGAAGAGTAAACAGTCCTTTCTTAAGAGTGTGACTTAATCATCTCTAAGACATGCAAAACAAAGCAGGGGACATTTAATAAGCCTTTGCAAGATATGGACTGGTTTGTTACTGAAAGCACAAAATCTATGAAATCAGTGTAGCCGTAATATATGAAATATTTGTCTTTGAAAGAAGAGTCTGATCTTTGATCTATTTAGACTTTGCACTGTCTCTGAAAAGCACATACTCTGTTGCCACAATTGCAACAAGTCCATCAAAAAATATCCAGTACACTGATTTTTAAGTAATTTTTTTTCTGACGAGATTATGCTACACACGCAAAGTTGTATGTTGTGAGATTTTATTAGTAAACATAACAGGTTGTAAAGCACCACTTGGAAAAAAAAGTATCTTTTGAAAACTTTACAATATTGTGTGTTTTTCTTAGTCTGCATTATTAAAGCTAGATAGTTATTTGAGTCATCAGTGGTAAATGGGTTTTCATGAATGGAACTTATTCAGCTAAACAGGAACAACGATGAGCCTCAAGGATCTGTCTTGGATCTCTCATCTACACAGTTTTTACTAATGATTTCCCTTTAGTATTAAAAAAAGTTTGCATCCCATTGTATGCTGATTACTCTACAATATATTTAGAGGAAGCAACACTGGTATATGACACATTAATAAAGCAGACAGATAAAACCTAAATCCTGGGCTAACTATAATGGGAAACACTTATATTTACCACTATAAACTACTAAATAAAGAATTAAAGCTTTGGCGCTGTCTTGCCTAAATTATTGTAGTTTTGTCCAATTCTTCATTGGGTAATATAAGGAAAATTGCATCTGGTTTAGTTTTAAAGCAGCATGTGAAGCTCGTTCTTGTGGGTTTAATCAAACGGTACTAAAATGCACAAATGAATATTCATCAGTACAGATACACAATTGTTCAACAAAACAGGTTCCTTGAGGTTGCTTCACTTTGCCAAAATGCAAATCCACATATCGATTAGCATTAAAACACACAGCAATGCTACCATAGAATTCAACCCCTAAAATCATATTTCACAACATAACTGTTTTAAATAAACTTTAAAAGAGGATTTCTTTAGAATAACTTCAGCAACAAGCATTGTTTGGTGTATAAGGCTTTCATGACTATTTCACGATAAATGATGACATTGATGTGTCAGAACATAATAGATTCAGTCGGGCTTGTCATTTTTCTTTGTGTGTTGTTGTTCTCTGTGTCAGTTGTTGTAGTCCACACTGCAAAACTGTGGGTTGACAAGGAGCTAAACGGACTGACCCAGCCTCAAAACTCCCCAGATCCCAATAAGATCAAACATCTGGAGCATTCGCCCAAACAAACCCAATTCACAGAGGCCCCGCCCCACAACCCAGAAAGGTCCCAAACAGAGCAAACCCCCAGTGGTCTCTTGTCTGTGTCCTCATGGGTCCAAACTGTTTTGGTGGCACATTAGGCAGGTGGTTTTGATGTCAATATCAGCTCTTGTGGCTGATATTGCTTCTCAAGTCGTGCCCTGCCTTTTAAAAAATTCTAAGGCACAATGGATTGAAAATAATTGAAGTGATTTGAAAGAGCCTGATTTCAAGCTACTGCAGAGTATTTATATTTAAAGCTTAATCTTTTTCAGTTTGATTTCTTTTTCACTTGTGGCACAGCTCAGGTCATTGTGAAAATTACAGGATCAGTACAGTCTTTAGTACCCGTCTGAAGGTTGATGTTTTATAACTTGCTGCAGTGGTGTGCTATGGAAGTTGTCTGAAGTTCTGATTTTGATGCTGCCTGCATTATAAGAGATGCCAGGGATAATTGCTGTCTTTGATACGCTGCTGGGAATAAGTTTTCATGCAAACAATGATGGGATTCAGTCTTCATAGCTGGTAAGATTTGCCATTTTAAAGTACCTGGGCACAATTTAGGTATTTTGTTTTCATCTTACTGGCATCTCTGTGCTTTCAGAATGCAGCACTTTCTCCAACTGATTAGATTTCACCAGTTGCAAAAGTCTTTGATGCATAGCATATGAAAAAAACAAAAAACACTTAAGATGTGAAGAGATTCAGTTTTGGCTGTTAAAACTCAAAATATTATAACTTGTGCCCAATTAGTCTAAATACGGGCCCATCCGCCGGTATGCCTTGTTGTAGCTGCGGGGGTATCCTTAAGATTAAGCGTATCCTTTTGTGCTTAATGCAACTTTACAAGGATTCCACTGTTTTGGTGCTCATTACCTCTCACAGTTTACCATCTTACAGTAAACCCTTGTTAATTTAGTTTACATACCAAACATGAAGGTTGAAGACTGCACTTAAAGTATACTTTGTTTAAGTTGAATTCCAATGGTTGAGAACACTGAATATATTTAAATTGCTGTCCACCTTTTACGCAAATGCATTATCAACACCAAGCCAAGAGCTTGCTCATAGGGTAAGATGTGATTGCTTACATGTGACTGAACATTTGAACCCAACACCAAGGCAGAACCAGGCTCAGGGGGGCATCTGCTGCTACTACTGCTGCTGGTTGGGAGAGAAAGAGAGAAGAGAGAAAACCAGAGGCAGAGAGATGACAAAATGCATAAAGCACAATGGGATTTAAACTCTAAGAAGATGTTACTCCTAAATAATTCTCAATTTTATTGTTAATTTTTCATTTTACAGTAAAGACAAAATAGAGGACATTGTCAGTTTTAGTTGGTTGATCCATGAAGGGATAAAACAGAGAGTAAAATGCAGAGGGAAATGTAAAGAACTGATTGTCAGGGATCCGGGCTGGCTGGCGGTGGTGTGTGTTTGTGTGTTCCTGTTTTCTCCTTCCTGCAGGTGGATGAGTGGGCAGGCTGCACCTTGTCTCCACCCTGGGGTGGAGCCATGTCCGTGTTCAACCCTGCACACCTGGGAGCCATTGGGTCATCAGAGAGCTGGGTACTTAGACTCTGCCGTGACTGTGGTTCTCCGCCAGACTGTCCGACCATAGTAGTGGTAAATTGGCTTCCCTTGTTGCTACCCGTTGCCTAGCTCTTGCTACGACTGAATCCTGTTTTTGTCTTTCTTTTCCCCAGTACCCCGGTGGATGAACCAGTTCTGGTCACAGCTGTTTTTTGGTGTTCACTCACCTCGGTCTAGTGGGGTTCTCAGCCGTCTGCTGTTCACCCCGCCACCTCAGCCCCCTGTCCTACCTCCGTTGCCTGCTACGCTGGGACCCGCACCTGCCTGCCCACTCTCCACCGCGCCTGCATCACTGGTTCTGGATCGCCAGCCAGCTCTCGGACTTCCCCCCCTTCCACAAACTATTCTCCGGATACCAAACTCTCCCTGATTGCCACCCCCCTTGTGTTAACCAGTATAATCATTCCCCTTGTCGTTTGTCTTGGTCTTCACAATAAACCTTGTAAACTGTACAGAGTGTGGCTTGGTCTGCTTTCTGGGTCCGCCTAACCTGTAGCCATGACACTGATCTGTGATGCTTCAGCAGAAAGTGTCTGTAAAGGATGGAGCAAAGAGAATAAATGTAAGCTGATGGCTTGCACAGACATTGCAAGCCAAAACAATAGGCACAACACAAGTGCTGCTGTGTTGGCTGCACACAATTGAATGTTTGATTTTTTTTTTTTTTCATTCACTATGAGTTCTGCACCATAAACAGCCATGTCAGTGATAGTTGCAGGCTCTCTAATACTTGCTCTAATTTGAATGCAAGTACATGCAGGAACCTCAAATCATATGGACTTCAAATGCTTTAGAACATCAATTACTGACAGTAATCCATTTGAATAAATACAGTATGTTTACCAGTTACACTGACATCAAAGAAATGACAACCCCAACACCCACTGTGCATACAATAAGGTATACACAGACATAATTTACCCTCAAACCACTATTGCTACTTCAAAAAAAAAAGAAAGAAAAGAGAGAGAGAGAGAGAGAAATGTAGAAAAGCATTTTACTTATTTCAAGTTCAGTTTTGTGAATATTTTTAGATCTTTAGAAAACCATGATGATTCACTTCCGCTAGCTCAGGTGCTTAGCTCTATCCACCCACCCATCCCCACTGATCCCCTCATAATGGTGCTGTCTTCTGTAGAGACTGACAAAAAAGTAATAAAAAAAAAAAGTATATAAATTTGTGCTTGAGGAAAGAACTCTTTCATATTCTAATTTACTAATTTTCTTAACAAAAACACCCTCTGAAAAAAAGCAAATGCAGCATCAGCTCAATAACAGTCTAGTCAAATGTTCAGAAATGACAACAAACAATATTCCATGTCTTAATGGGTTATTATGTATGCATTAAAATGGTTTGGAAGAGATGTTTTTCTTATTTAGGAGATGATTGGAATAGCATCTGTCAGGTAAAAAAAAAAAAAGATGAAATGTTATCAAGCTCTCAGAGAGAGAAAGAGAGCTATATTCTTTGATGCCTGGGAGCTGAGTTCCTCTCAGACAGAGAGGGAGAGGCATTATTGATATATTGGTTTTAAAATTTCATTTGTAGCTTTGGCACAGGGTGTCATTTTCATGCAGCATTAAGTTCCCTCTCCAAAACTTGGAAAATTATAACTTTTCTTTCTGAAAAGAAAGAGGGGATTCTCTGAAATGACAAAAAAACATTCAGAATTTATATTTTTGCTAATGGTTGACCTGCTTCCTACATAAATTAAATGAGAAATCTCACCCAAAATGTCAACTGTGTTAATTGATAACTACAAAAAGGGCTAAAAGAAAAGGCCTTTACAAGCACCCACACAGACATATGCCGAGTCCAAGTGCACGATTTGCTGCAGTAGACGGAACTCTAGAAAAGGAAAAAAGACAGATTTTGAAAATACGCAGACCTCCTCTTGCAGCTCTCATCTGTCTCTAAGCTTCTCCAACCAGCTGAGCATTTCATGCAGCTACAAACTGGTTAGTGCTGGAAAAGGTACCCATTGCACCACCACAGCTTTTTTCCTACATGGACTTTTTTGCTCATCTGATTTGGCCTGAAAAGTTTCCCATAATGGACTAGATTTTCTAAAGCCTCGAAACAGAGCCCAGTGGAGGAGCAGGAGTCTCGTTTCTTTTCACAACACTTGAATTATAATATGCTGAAAGCTTATTATGGATTATTTGTCCAGTGACGCCAAAAACATGTTGGCTACCCCAGCTTTAAAAGCTAACACATCAGTTAGATTGATTGCTTGCAACATCTCTGCTGGCAGCCACCAGAACTCTCAGATACTTGGGCATCAACCACATTTCGAAAGCTACTCAGCTGAAGTGAGTCATTTACATAAATTGGATTAAAGTAGAAAGACAGAATTTTTTTTCTGTTTTTACACATTAAGAATTCTTTTGGGTTTTATTGATTTTATTTCTCAAGAAGTCCAGAGGATTCAGCTTCGGATTTAAAGCACAAGGACACAAAAATCTCATGTTTCAGGGTAAGATACAGATGATCGCACCCTGCCAAACTTCCGGAGGAAGTCTGCCTGAGCTTGGACTAAAGCTTCCTCATCAATGTACACTGCCGGTCTCCTTGCTGCAACAAAGTACTGCACCTTCCTCAGGGTCCACCCAAGGACATACATGAGCAGGCCACACACAGCCGCCGTCGACCTCCCCACTCCAGCGTTACAATGAACGTAGACAGTGTGACCATTCTCCAGGAGACCATGAAGCAAGAATACAGCCTGAGGAAGCATCCTGATTCGACCTGCAGAAGAAGACAGCAAGGAGTAGTCTTTCAATATTGTGTATTTTTCCTATCCTAGTTATTTCCATGAAGGGATCAAAACCAAACTTTTGTTAGTTCACCTCTTAATAATTTCTGACTTCATTGCAGTCTGTGGCATTCAGCCATAAGCCAGCTAATTCTTGCTGGATTAAATCTTTTTACTTTTTAAGATAAGTAATCCTCCTCTGCTGCAGGCTGGCAATGTGCTTTTTAAACAGACATTACTCAAACAGAAATAAACAGTGCATTTGCCGGGAGAACTTGTGAGCTGTACTGTAATTACTGTAGGTGTATGAAGAAACACTGAATGCACTGCTATAGCTCAAAGGTACTTTTAAAGTTACTGGCCAACAATGGAGGTCCACAGATTGGTAATAAATTAAAAAACAAATAAAAGCAAAGCGTGTTAGTAAGGTGTTGGGCCACTACATTCAGTTTCAGTTTCAGTGTGCTTGCAACGGTATTGGAAGGATGGATTGCCATTTTTACAAATTATACTGCCTCATTTGGTGTTTTGATGATGGTGGTGCAGAGCACTGTCAAATACGCCAGCTGAAAATCCCCCAAAGGGTGTTTAATTAGGTAGAGATGTGACGACTTTAAAGGCCATAACGTATGAGTTACATCATTTTCATCCTCATCCAACCATTCAGTGACCACTCATTTCACATGAATAGGTCCTGGAACAGACCACTCCCATCAGATTGGAAATGTTTCATCTTAGGATAAAAGTGAGCACTCAGAACAACTCAGTGTCTTAGAATAACTGAGACACTGGATTTCCACACTGTAGGGATCTAGCATTCAGGCCTGTAACTTTCTCTTGGCGTGCACCACACATGCATATATATAAAACTGATTATTAAAGTAATTAAGAAATAAATGCAACCTGTAATGAATCTAGTGTGCAAAATTTTTATAGCCTCAGTAAGTAAGTGTGTCTGATTTGTCCTGATATATCACTAGACAGCTCTAGGTATAACTCTAGGTATAACTTTTTATGAGGGCTAGAAAGAACAACCTGAAAAGGAGTAGAACCCTTTCAAGAGATTGTTAGAACAGAACAGAGTCACCAATAACTCTGGTTATTGGTGACTCTGTTCTCAGAACATAGTCAATTGTATTCCAGGGGCCAGAGCAGGCAACATTGAAGGAAATTTAAAACTGCTGGCTAAGGATAAACGTAGATTTGGTAAGATTGTAATTCACGTCGGCAGTAATGACACCCGGTTACGCCAATCGGAGGTCACTAAAATTAATATTGAGTCGGTGTGTAATTTTGCCAAAACAATGTCGGACTCTGTAGTTTTCTCTGGTCCCCTCCCTAATCGGACCAGGAGTGACATGTTTAGCCGCATGTTCTCTCCGAATTGCTGGCTGTCTGAGTGGTGTCCAGAAAACAATGTGGGCTTCATAGATAATTGGGAAACTTTCTGGGGAAAACCTGGTCTTATTAGGAGAGCCAGCATCCATCCCACTTTGGATGGAGCAGCTCTCATTTCTAGAAATATGGCTGAA
>VUQI01014698.1:2603-17863 GCA_015106735.1 Paratilapia polleni
TTTTGGTGGCACTTGGCTCTGTTTGCCCGTGTGTGTGTGTGTGTGTGTGTGTGAACGTGCCAGAGAGGGAGACTTGGGAGGAAAATCCGGCAGAACTGACAGAGTGTGAAGGGAGGAGGGGGTGTTTATTTGTTTGGCAGGTGAGCAGAGAGAAAATTCTTATTCACAATAACAGAGAAGGACGGTTGCAGAAAAGCATGCATGACTAAAGCTCATTTTCATCTTACTGTATATGCATGTGCATGCAGTAGAGCATGTGTGTTTGTCCATGCATGGCAGCTTGGAGCTATAGAGAGGGAGGAAGACAGCCCATGCTTGTCAGTGTCAATGAGGGGAGTTGTTTATAAAAGTCTGAGGATGTCCAGAGGGCTCAGCAACATCCACACACATGACCATCCACATGTGTGTGTGTGTGTGTGTGTGTGTGCGGAGGGTTAAAGTTAATTTGCATCTTTAAAAAAAAAAGAAGAAATAAAGATCAGATAGTGGTCTGGTGATCGTTAAAAGAATCACGAGGAATTCCATAAAGATAACATCATAAATAGGCAGTTTTAATCCAAACCCATACAAAACTCAAGCAGCAGATGTTATAGGAATATTAAGATATGTGGAGGGAGGTATGCAGTAAATTAGCACTGTTTTTATTCTAAAAATGAGTATACCGCAGCAGATTAACCGATAAAAAAAACAAAAAACAAAAACATGTGCAAGCAGCCAGGTTTAAACAAGACCAAATGCGCTTCAGGTGTCATATTAATACCACTCAGTACCGAGAGTCTTTATATCAATAGGAACTACGAAGTGTTTAGTGGAGGGCAACAAGTCCCTGTCTCAGCGTGACTGTCACCGCTTCTTAAATTTGGTTTCACTGCGACCACAGAGGCTGCCTGCCGCAGTAACAACTCCGGTACACTCTCTCTCTGCCGGTGAAGTTTCCCAGCGCAGCCCTCCACACACACACACACACACACACACACACACACACACAACTGAGTGTACCGACCACACATTAAAAAAAAAAGCAAACACAGTAAGACAACACAACTTCCACACACAGACTTGAAGATGCACTCACCAGAGGAAGAGGACAGTCCAAAAACCAGCATTCAGTGGCCGGCTTGAATAGAAAGTGTGGCTGGGTTTCTTCACGGAGCTCTGATCCTCTATCCAAGGCGTCCACGCGCTACATGAAGGAGATGAGAGTGATTTGTTGTTTGTGGAGGACACACGGAGCGATGCGCCTCGTTTTTCAGCCTGCGCGCATTTCTGGACATGAAACGCTCAGTTCAGTCTGCTCCGCTCTCTGCTCAGCCAGCCAGGACGCTGGCGGGAGGGGTAGGAGTGCCGGAGAGCTGCGCCGCGGGGCTTCATGGGAAATGTAGTCGACAATTAGCATGCATAGCCTTCACTGATTCCCAGTAGCTTAAAAGATGTGCAGCAGGCGACTTTTTCAGTAGACTGAACCCTATAGTTTTTCTTCATTTTATGGAAGTATTGCAAGGGGTTGTGGGATGTGTAGTCGAATTTAATCTTATGTTAAGAAATAAGTAAATGTGGGTGAGGCTTATTTACTCACTCCCAGTGAAGAAAACACACAAATAATACTTTTGTAATGATGCTTAAAACATTATAAATACATACAGTGATTTGTTAAATCCAGAGCAACACACATGCACTGAAAAGAGTAACAATGTGTGGGTGTTGTGCAATATTGTTTCATACTTGTAGCTTTGTACTGAACAGATTGCCCGGTGGAGCTCAGCGGACACTGTTTTTGTTATTTACTGATTTATGATTCATGAGTTTTGTGCTGATTTATATTTAATTCGTTTGAAAGAGGCACAGAAAGAGGGAGAAGTACAACTCACTACAGTGAATACACTGAGTTTAATTTCTTTCAGTTTTGACAGCGATACTGTGATTTTGTGTTACTGATATTTACAGCTGTGCCCCTATGATTCCTGTAAGTTCTCGAGGCACAGCTTGAATAGAGAATTAAATGAAAAGTGCCACCCCCTTGCTATGATTGTCCACCTTTCCCCAGAAGCAAATTCATTGGTATCACCCCTCAGGCATTCATTTACACACTGTTACCGTCATTTCTGATTCATTCTTTCAATGTTACACTCTGATAATATCACAGCTTCTTCACTCTATATTCATACCTAAACTGGGTGTCATCCTTGATGTGGAAATAGCTATTAAAAACAGTGCTGTGGCACTCTGAGCCATGTCAACAGAGAGGCAGTATGTGCTGTAGACAAACCTGAAAGCATCAGTTTCTTCCAACACATTACAGAAACAGCAGTGATCGAGCCTAGTAGCACTAATCATTTTAAAAAGGACACAAGCAGAACATGCTAAACACCCCTTCTTCCCACAAGGACCATTTCATAGCTTCATATTGTGCTCAGGCAGAGACCTTCATAGATGAACTCCTACACCAAGACAATACCTTTTTTTCTTTGAGGTCAACGTCCCCTGGAGCATTTATTGTTTCTGAGTGCCCTCTCCCCCACTTTCTTACAGTATGACTCCAACTACTACTTCTTATGTGTGTGTTTGTGTTTGTGTGTGTGTGTGTGTGTGTGTGTTTGGTGGGGGCTGTATAGGAAATGCTTCTGCTTCTCAGTAGCCTAATGTTTAAATTTAGAGCCCCGTG
The DNA here is from genome assembly GCA_015106735.1 of Paratilapia polleni. Taxonomy (NCBI): domain Eukaryota; kingdom Metazoa; phylum Chordata; class Actinopteri; order Cichliformes; family Cichlidae; genus Paratilapia; species Paratilapia polleni. The sequence continues at coordinate 5,266 of VUQI01014698.1, forward strand.
CCTCCACTGACTGTCAAAGGCCGTGTCAGACTGTCGGTCACAGGAAAGAGACTTGAGGCGTGTTAAAGTTGGGATAAATTGAACAAGCTTGGTCATACTGATCTGGAACAACACATTTGTTCAGCTCACGCCCTGAAACCAGGGTGCCTATAAATACCCAGCCGCAGTGAGCAGAGGTCAAGGAAGTGTACACGCAGTGGTAACGTTTAGCAGAAAAAGGGTAGATAAGGTAGTTAGTATATGCAGCGTTTCTTCTCTTTTTAGTCTTGGGCAAAACAAGTCATTTAATGAGAGTAAAATATCTGACCACTGAAAGATATTTAAGTATCACTCTATTGAGGAATACTGAGCTTTTTATTGATTGCTTTTCACTTTAAAAACTGAATGACAAACTTTGCTGCCCAAAATTGCAAAATGGCGTTTTGATGTGATGCTGATACTTCTGCATTATGCACAGGCACTTACTTACTTTATGCAATAATTACATTTTATGTTACTTTTTTCCTGACGCTTTTGACCTTTGAATGCTGAAAGTAGCCAAAGCTCCTCCCCCCTTGTCTATTTGATTATGAGAGGTGCCTGTTTGATTGTCTATTTGAAGAGCAGCACCTCCTTTATTGCCTTACTTCCTGACAGACCCCTTCTCTAGCATACTGATGATGGCGGGAGGGTGCCACAGTCGGCTTTCCTCTGAATCTGTCACTGTGAACTGGTGTTTACATAGCTGAAACGGTGCTGCATAAAGGCCATGTTACTACTTGTGGTGTTGTCATTGAACCACAACGGAAACAATCGCTGCGAGTGCTACTAATAATATTGCACCAACAGTTTCCCCAGTAAAGTAACAGTAAAATCTGATATTCCACCGTTCTCAGTACTAGTAATGGCTGTTGTAGGCAATGCCTAACTTCACAAGTTAGTGCATAATATCTGAGAGCAAAGAGCAAATTAGTTATTGTGAAGGACTGTAAGGAGGAAAAGCACTTTCTTTGTGTGTGTCTTGTTTATAGATCTAATCTGTGGATGTGGAAGTTGAAGTAGCAGAAAATTACAATGATAAAGCAACAGGAAAATACCTGCTCTGATAACAATAATGATGACAATAAATATAACTTAATTTTTTTTTTTTTTTATTAAATAACACTGTCATCTCCTATTTAATAATAATTATCTCTATATGTGCCTGTTGGTGACATTTGTGTACCTTAGAGCTGTTGCCCACTAAACTGGGGAGTTCTTTATCCTCTGGCGCCCTCTTGTGGCTCACATGAGTAGCCTCACTCTGGCGAGGTTAGAGGTCATTACACTGGAAAGATGGCGGCTCCCAGTAAAGCTACCGTGGTGTTGAAGGCTGTGAAGAAAATAACGGTTCAGTTTTGTCCGTTCGAGTCCAATGTCAGGTCCACACGGTAAGAAGAGTTTGTTTAATGAGGCTGTTGTGTCGGAGGGTAGTTTTGTGTGACTGAAATGTGGATAACAGTCGTAATTTGACAGTAAGGCGGCTGTTAGCGACAGCCTTTCCGAACAGCAGTCACCACACGGAGATTATTTCAGCATTTAAGATCTGTTTCATGTAGAGAATAGCTTGGTGCTGCATGACAGAGTGGGATGTGGTTTCGAAGAGTTTCGTGTTTAGTAAATACACACGAAAACACCCAACATTTGCTCATGCTGTTGAAAGAAATGGCAAACCTTTGACGAAGAAGCCGTTTGTACTTCCCGGCTGTGCTGACCTGCACATTACATGATATCTTTTATCTGAAGTCTCGTCTAACCTCCTCTAATATCAGGTCTGACGTTTAGAAAATGCGTTTTACTTGTGTTGGTAGAAGTACACAATCTCTATACTCACTTTTGTTAATTAGATTGCACAGATCAACATTGTGCCGACATTATACACACACTTTATTCGGTAGTACTGGGTTGGACCCCCTTTTGCCTTCAGGATTGACTTAATTCTTCATGGCACAGATTCAACAAGGTGCTGGAAACATTCCTCAGAGATTTTGGTCCATATTGACATGACAGCATCACACAGTTGCTGAAGATTTGTCGCCTGCACATCCATGATGTGAATCTCCTGTTCCACCACATCCCAAAGGTGCTCTATTGGATTGAGATCTGGTGACTGTGGAGGCCATTTGAGTACAGTGAACTCACTGTCATGTTCAAGAAACCAGTTTGAGATGATTTGAGCTTTGTGACATGGCATGTTATCCTGCTGGAAGCAGCCATCAGAAGATGGGTACACTGTGGTCATAAAGAGATGGACATGGTCAGCAACAATACTCAGGTAGACTGTTCTGTTTGTATGATGCTCAGTTGGTACTAAGGGACCCAAAATGTGCCAAGAAAATATCCCCCACACCATTACACCACCAGCAACATCCTGAACTGTTAATACAAGGCAGGATGGATCCATGCTTTCATGTTGTTTATGCCATTTTCTGACCCTACCCTCTGAATGTTGCATCAGAAATTGAGACTCATCATACGAGGCAGCGTTTTTTCCGTCTTCTATTGTCCAATTTTGGTGAGCCTGTGTGAATTGTAGCCTCAGTTTCCTGTTCTTAGCTGACAGGAGTGACAACTGGTGTGGTCTTCTGCTGCTGTAGCCCATTTGCTTCAACGTGTGACGTGTTGTGCGCTCAGAGATGCTCTTCTTCTTCTACTTTGGTTATTTGAGTTGCTGTTACCTCCCTATCAGCTTGAAGCAGTCTGGATTTTGTCCTCTGGCCTCTGGCATCAACAAGGCATTTTCACCCAGAGAACTGCCGCTCACTGGATATTTTCTCTTTTTCAGACCATTCTCTGTAAACTCTAGAGGTGGTTGTGTGGGAAAATCCCAGTAGATCAGCAGTTTCTAAGACCAGCTCGGTGCAGCCTGTCTGGCACCAGCAACCATGCCACGTTCAAAGTCACTTAAATGATCTTTTGTCCTCACTCTGATGCTCAGTTTGAACTTCAGCAGGTGGTCTTGACCATGTCTACATGACTAAATGCATTGAGTTGCTGCCATGTGATTGGCTGATTAGATATTTGTACCTAATAAAGTGGCCAGCGAGTGTACATTACTGCCTAATAAAAAGTTTACAAGTATTTTGAGAAAAATGTACCAAATATCAAAACTAAAGGGAAAGATTATGTATCACTTGATTATTATTAGTGATGTGTAAGCAGTATTTTAACATCATAGTTTCAGGTGGAGCTTATTTTATCTGCCCTCAGCCCAGCTCGCTGGTTTGCTGTCATACTGATATTTTCAACCTTAATTTGGTTTATAAAATCTGAATCTCTAGAGTACCAAGTAGTACTGCTGTAAAATTAATGTAGTGAAGTAAAAGGTATCACACTGTATATCCCACAATGTGAAAATACTCACATTCAGTGCAGTACCTCAGAGTTGTACTCATGTATAGTACTCCATCAAATCTACCTAGTCACTTTTCACCACTGCTATAATACAATAAATCGGGGGAAAAAAGCTGTTTTTCTTGCCCTGCAGGGAGTTTCTGGCCATGGTGGGCTCAGAGAAGGCCCGAGCTACCAACATGAACTGTGAAGTGATACCAGTGGTGAAACATGACAAGTCTGAACCCGTAGTGGATATTACTTACGGTAAGTATGACGTGAGCACATTAAAATGTGTGGGGGATAAGTTTTTGGACAATGACACATTTTTTTTTTTTTTTTGTAATTTTCCCTCATCTCACACCATCACAGTGGATTTTAAATTCAACAGTCAAGATGTGATTGAAGTGCATTAACTATTTAGGAATTACAGACATTTTTATACACAATCCCCCATTTTCAGAGGCTCAAAAGTAATTGGACAATTGACTTATAAATTGTTTTATAGGCGGGGAGGCCTGCTTCACTGTTCACTGGAACTCTCAATTTGAGGTCCAAAGATATGTTGACGCAAGTGAAGGAGGCCTTCATTAAATGACTTAATGGGAGTATCGTCATGGGTGGAGTTCACTCAGCTAAGAGGTTCACTTGAACCCGTGACTCAAGACAACCTTGATCTGTTTGAATTTTTTGTTTCATTTACTCCAAGTGGTTATATTTTTAAAGAGCCACTCAGGATATGTTTATGTTGATAGGTGAACCGTAGGTAAGTGACCCTGGGGAAACCACAGGTGGTAAGCCTGCTTCTTCTTTAAGCACAAAAAGAGGGTAAAGGTACTTCTGGATACACCACATATGTGTGGCTTATACACTCAGAAACATATGACCTAGTCTTGGAATTTCATGCAGACGTCTTCACTTTACACACAGTGAGTCAGTGTGTATTACTTGACTTTTGCTCAGAGTGAACTTTTGAACATTTCCTTTTTTGTGCTCCTTAAACATGTTGTTCTTATGAGTCATTTCATTGTGTTTTTGTCTGTCTTTCCCACAGTAGATGGAGAGAAGCTGCTGATGAAGGGAGCAAATTTGACCAGCAGTGAGATGCTGAATGCCTTTCAATCCTGCTGCATCGCCAAGGACCCGCAGGCAAAAGCTGGAGAGAAAAAATAACCATGTGTTTGACAGATATATCTGTACTGAATTTATTTGTATTTATCTGTGTATATTCTTGAACATGTACAGTAAAACTATTTCATTTCATACATACGGTGTGTCTGGTGTTGACTGACCTTTAATTTATAATATTGAGATGCTTAAACATTGAATGGTCACACCCTGCCATGTCTTTGCAAGTAAAAAATAAACAGTACTGTACTGTTTGTAATAGGGTCGATCCCCAAGTGATTTCTCTCCGCTACACTTATTTCTCAACCACATTAATGGGATCAATTAAAATGCTTCAACTGCTAAAAAATGTGCTGTGATCAATACAGGGTCACAGTGCGTCCTTGCATAATGTGACATTTTTCCTGATAAAGGAGACCATTCCACTGTTTGAGAGAGCATCATGCAAGCTCCAACCTTTGACACAGCAAAGCTGAAATGTAATTTGGCACAGAGTTTTTAGATACAGCCCAACTGAAAAGAAAAAAAACCCTTTCACCTAGTCACAGATAACTGAAATCCTGCACCCTCCAATAGTTACCCTCTGTTCCATTACAATCTGTGACTTATTAGTGATTATTGCATCCAATCAAGCATTATTATTAGCTTTTATATATATATATATATATAAAGATAATAATAATATTAATTCAACTTAGTTTCACTTAATATTTTTCAACTTTGTCCATAGTTCTTCACTGAGAATTGAGAAATACTGACCTAACTAGTCAGCTAGCCAATTTACATTTTTGCCTTCTAACCTTTTTCCTTTGTGTTACTTAGCCTATTTACTTTTACATATTTTTCAAAAATATATTTATTGCACCTTTTTATTGCCTGTTTATTTTTCACCTATTAACAGAAATGGCTGCTTCTTGTCGGCAGATTGCTACAGAATGGCGGCTCTTAGCTAAGACAGCTGAAAATAAATCTGTCACTAAGTGGTTAAATATTTTGATTTTGACATTCATGGTCCTCCATACCAGCACCACCCCTGAGGCCAAAGAATAACTTGATATTGAATACTAACAATGCTGTTATCGTTTTAGACTGATTAAAATTATAGTGTTGGAAGTTTAGTTGTGATAGATGCATATTTAACTTGTATATAGAAAAAACGGGTTATGTTACAGACTTCAGGATAAAAATGATTTAAAAAAAAATCTACTCACAGATGATAGTAGTTGTGAGGCTGGAGGCGGGATTTCAACGATTCGTTATGTGACGTTGCAGGCTGTGATTGGCTGCTACTCAGTTGCTGAAAAAAACGGACTGGCCCTTTAAAAACGCTCAAGACTCTGCTCCCACACTAGCAGAGAGTTGAATCCAGAGTCACTGCACGGTTTGGTGTGAAGGATAAAAAAAAAAATTTTTAAATCAAGGACTGCAAAATGGTCGAGAAATTTGTTGGAACATGGAAGATGGTTTCCAGCGAAAATTTTGATGACTACATGAAAGCAATTGGTAAGAAAGTGTGTGGTTTAAGTTAAATTTTGGGGGGAAAAAACAAAAAAATATTGTAAGCCTGTCAACTCTTAATTGTAACTGTCCTGCCAACTTTTTCAGATTTAACACTAGTTGTCATTTAAATGTGTTAATAAAATGAAATACAGCTTCTCTAAACTTAATTACAAACGAGTCAAGTGCTTTATATTTGACGCATTTTGCCTTCCCGCTCTGCAGGTGTGGGATTTGCAACCCGGCAGGTGGGCAACCGGACCAAGCCCAATTTAATAGTGACCCAGGACGATCAAGGGACTATATGCATGAAGTCTCAGAGTACCTTCAAAACCACTGAAATCAAGTTCAAGCTCAACGAGCCTTTTGATGAGACGACCGCCGACGATAGGAAGACCAGGGTTAGAGTGCTCTGAGGAGCAGAAAAATAATTTCTCTATTTTTTTTTTCTGTGCTGGAATTGATAGCTTGTCTGTTTTGTGCCCCCCCCGCAGACCGTGGTGACTCTGGAGAACGGCAAACTTGTGCAGAAACAGAGCTGGGATGGCAAAGAGACGAATATCGAGAGGGAGATCACAGATGGGAAATTGATAGCGGTATGGATTATTTTTCCCCTCACTTTTTGAAATCCTTGAAATACGTTTTGCAGTGGTCGTTAAATTCTTTTACTTTTCCACATCTATTCGCATTTAATATAAGTGTAAGAAGCAGACCAACTCTATATGTTAATGACGATCATTAATGTGTGTGAAAATGTGCTGTATATACCAGGTAAGCCTATAAGGATATAAAGTAGCATGCGTTTTAAGGTGAAGAAATATATAACAGGAGCCAAACAATACCACAATGTACTAAAATGAGTAAAACTCAACACATGACGAAGATTTGTGTCATAGAAAATGTTGCTTCATGTTAAGTCTTACAGCAATTTGCAGTTATGTGAGTGTAAAATCTGCATGATATTTGCAACACAAATTCTTTACCAGAGTTGATGCACATGCAGATTTCTTTGCAGCAGCTTTCCTTTTGATCCCTGATCTCTCTTTTCATACAGAAATGCATAATGGGAGACGTGGTCGCAGTGAGGACATACGTAAAGGAGGCATGATGGAGGGTTTTTTTTCTGTTTTATTTTCAGCCCACTTGTTGGATGCAATGCTGGATGACAGGCTCAGTTCAATGAGCACAATACCAAACTAAAGTACTGGCGTACTCTGCTTTTCTTATTCTTTATCCTCGCTGTTTTGCCAAAATCAAATTTCCGTGCCTGTGTTCTCCAACATGACACATTTGGTTTCATCTGGAATTGTTGTGGTGATTTGAATAAAAATGAATCAAAACTTTATCACACGTGTGCCTCCGTGAGTTTGTTCAATGTCATTTAGTTGGTAGTGGTCAGCGAGTAAGTTCATCTGCTGTCTGTTGTGTAATGTCCAGATTTAATTGTGACATACTTGAAAGCATTCCAGCCATTGGTGCGTGCTGAGAAATGTCTTACAAAAAATGTGCTCTAATGGGAACATACCTCCTAATCTGCCAGGCTGATATCCTGACTTTAATGCTGCATTCCAGTGCACGCTGATGACAGCAGTTACTCTCCATGCAATGGCTTTTTTAATCTGCTTTGGCTTTTATAGTTCTTTTTATTCTTCCTTATTTAGGTCAGAAGACAAAAGCAAAGAGATCTGAACATACCCCCCACTTAAAGTTCAATGAGAAAGCCATCCTGTCTTTCTGATGATATATAATGTGTGTTGGCAGGGACTCTTTGAGGAATGTGAACTCTTTTTAGAAGTATTGAGAGGTCAGTTGGGAAATATATCCCCTGTTCCGTTTTTGGAGGTTGAACATTTCCCATTGCACATGTACTGGCAGCTGTACATGGACATGGAGTACATGGAGAAACTAAAAGCATTAGGGGTCTTCCCCACAGGCGCCCCCACCCTTTGGCAACTAGTCAAGTTTTTGTATATTGTGGAGATTGTTCGAGAGGCGACCGCCACTTTCCCATGACAGGAAAGGGAGACGATAGTACTGATTGGACCTAATGGCCAAAACAGCTGAACCAGGTGGAATTGTGGGCCAGCACTCTTGTTCCCTTCAGCCTGGACAATAGACTTGGCAGCAGTCAAGGACGTCCAGTGTCTGAACTTATGGGCAGCTGCCAAGTGAATGAGAATATCACAGTGAACAGCTAGCAAAGGTCAAACAGAGTGGCGTTAGTGTGTCATAAGCTTGTTTGAAATTAAAAAAAAAACAAAAAACATGAATCTACTGGGTCCTCTGCAAAATAACATACAGCACAAATCTGAATGAGTTACCAGAGGTACGAATTCATTCACTTAACTCGTTCCCATTATACAAAAAAGAATCTTAGCATTGAAAAGATTTTTTTAAACAGCTAATTGGCAACTGCTCAGGGGACCGTGATTTCCAGGGGTCTCTTGAACCTCTCGGGTCACTGTGCAAGTTAATTTTTGGTAATTTGATTGCACTCAAGTTTGTCAAGGAAGTTATGCCACTAAACATCTACAACATCAACTGGGTCTTGCATTTTATAAGGTCCTGCTCAAATTTAGTTTAGTTTAGTTTTTTTTTTTACACATGTTTTCATGGAAATACAGGTGGGGCATGTAGGGCTTCAGTTGGCTGCTAGGGCTACTGAGAATATAGTGAAAGCACAAGCAACAGTGTGCTACCTGCCCTGTACCTTAAAAACTGGAAGCAACAGGGGCTTAACAGCAAATCTCTGTATTTGGGCACCCAAAGGTTAACCTGCCAATGCCACACCCTGCCTTATATAAAGAAATACAAATGGCATTTTGAGGGATTTTTGTCTTTGTTGGACATGCAGTAATATTGATATCTGGGCTAAAAGAATACATAGAATAGAATATACACAACATAAAGAAAAAAATATCAAGTTTCTGTAGATTTCCTGGACAGTCTTGTATAGACTGGAATGAGAAGAATGCAAAAAAGTAACGTTCTAAAAGTATTGTTTTATCTTTTTCTTTTAATTAACCCTTTCATACATGGTAGTCACTACAGTGGGCAGCTATTCAAAAGCCATTTTCTTTTGAATATGCATGTGTTTTGTTGCTATAGTGGCAAAAAGTGGAAAGAATCTTGACTGAAGATGTCATAATTCATGCATGAAAAGGTTCAATTTCCATACCCCCTTCCTTCATTGTGGGCTGACTATAACAAAAAAAGCCTACATTAGCCTATGGTGGAGTTAAACACCCCTAAAAGCTAAATCTTGCAAAACATTTCTTTTGCAGGGAATCTTCTATTATAATGTATTGGTGGAGTGGAGGAGTGGTAAGCACTGTTGCCTGACAGCAAGAAGGTTCTTGGTTTGAACCCAGTCTGGGGCCTTTCTGTGGGGAGTTTGCACGTCCTCCCTGCACCTGTGTGGGTCCGGCTTCCTCTTGTAGTCCAAAGACATGCAAGTTGGATTAACTGATGATTTTAAATTGGCCATGGATGTGAGATAGGTAAAGTGCTGTGTGAACAAATGGTTAAAACGTGACTTGTAGTTTGAAAAGTGCTTTGAGTGGTCAGTAAGACTAGAAAAGTGCTACATAAATGTGAGTACATTACATAACTTTTAGCTACACTTGGCATTTTTACCACATACAGTATGTGGTCTATTCCAATGGATATACCACAGACTCTTAAATGAGTCGTCATTCTGCGTGCACATTATAAAAAAGTGCTCTAAATCAAGAACGTTTTCATAGCCAGGGATAGCGGATCACATCTGCTATGGATTGACTTAAAGGTGCACTGCTTGTTATCCACAGGCATCCGCACCATTTTGTTTGGATAGCTGCAGGGGATGGGGTGGATCTGCACCTCTTTGTTTTATCTCGGACATCTTGCATCAATGGTCCGTTGCTTTTTCTTAATTATCTAAAATGCAATTTGGAAACAGTGTGTGAAAACTTCCAAATACAAATCAGAATCCCATTCTGCAACTCGATCCAGTTGAAGATGTGTGCAGAAATTACACTGTAGCTGTAAACATGAACCCACTGAATGAAGCAGAGATTCCATTTGACCATCTGAAATAATACCGCTTTAGCCTGCAGCCAAGCAGGATAGAAAGGGAGGTGTTCCACTGAAGAGGAAAGGTCCTGATCTTCCAGCTGCCCACTGTTAACAGAGGTGAGCCTTGCATCAGCACAGTGCTCTCAGAGTGCAATTAGGAAACTGCTCAGGAAGGAGAAAGATAGTTGGAAGCCCTCTGAGAGTAAACTGGCAGTGAAGAACATCAGGAAAAACAAGAGTAATGACGCTCAGTGTCATTGTCCTTGTGATGTTCAAGAAAATACACTAAAGTATAAAAACAATGTGGTATATACTGTAAGTTGTCTTGCTGAAAGTGACTCATTCGCTACACAAACAATGTAAACGCTGCTTGTCTGCGTATGTTTCACTCAGTGTGCGCTCTAATGCCTGATAGACAAAGGTAACTTGTTGACACTGGGGTTGTTTTGTGTTAAGAAAGATTGTCTCGGACTTCAAGTGAATGAACTCACATCCTTTGCATAACATCTGGAAAGCTCCACTTGACTTCTAACGTTGACACCCTTCCTCTGCTTGTCCTCTGCCTGTCCTTAACTTTTAAACACAAACACCTTTCATGTTCAAGTGGACCAACAAGACCAAAGATACATGATATAGCATACAGTATGAGTTTGTACTTTATATTACTGTTGGACCACCAAAGTAAGTTAAAATGGTGCTGCAATAAAAGTAAACCATCCATCCAAACCGTCCCTCAAGATACTTGCTAAATGTGCTGACCTGCTCACTCTTTAATTTAGAGATGGTGAGAAATGCTGCATGGTAGGAGGTACAAAGTGTACAAATGATGTGTGATGTCTGGGGAAGTGAAACTTCAGCCACAACAATCTGATCTGCAAAACAGAGAAGAGATTCAGCTGCTGTTTGCTTTCCTGTGTGTTTTAACATCTGAAGAAATGTCGAGATAAGTGGGATTAGACAGATAACAGTTATAAAAAGCAAGAGATCACTTTCCTTTCCTTCTAATGTTGTTGTGTGACTTTGATGTCTGAATTAAGGGGAAGAAATCAAGAACGATAAAGAGGGAATTCCTCTGAGTTTTTTTTTTTTTTTCAGTTTTTCCAAAAACTTTTGAAAAAATATTTTTTTCAATCACAAACTGTACAAGGAAAAGAATGAAAAGAGACTGCAAAAGAGAAAGTCTATTACTTAACCTGTCTGTTTAAATGATGAAGCAAAAAATAGCAGCGGCATCAAGTTGTAGCCTCTTTCAGTTAAGAAAACTTTACACCAGCTTTTGCTTGTTTTTGCTTTTGCACTGTTGCTTGTTGTTGAGTCTGACTGGATTGTTTTCAGGAAAACTGAGGTAAAAACAGAATGAGTAGACTATCTTTGCTGCACCTGGAGGGTGGGGATGGCCTTGAGGTCAACATCCACCTGCTTTCCAAGGAGAGTTTCTGTGAAAGACGCCTCCACACTCACTAAAAACCTTGACTACACCATATTCCCCCCCTCTCAATCCTCTCCATGGGACTTATATGACACCTATGCTGCTCTAAGATCTGTTTCTAGAGCAACTAAACAGCTGAGCAGGAATATGTCCACTGAGGCCCCTCAGAGCTGTAGGGGAGGCTGGCTGCCATGCAACAAGGCTTGTTTCCACTGAATCTTGCAAACTCTGATTTCTTAAACAAGTGTTTGAATGTTATGCAAGCTGTGCCCTGTCTGGTCACACAAGCTATTATCTCTCCAGAGATTGCTGTGTAGACATCTGGCTGAAACTCAAAAATGTTTGAAATGCCAGTTGTCTTTATACAGCATATCACCAATTATTTGTCTTTCCTTTTAATTCTAAATCGGATAGGCATAATTAGTTTACACTTTTACATAAAAACTGCTAATAGATGCTTATTGAAGATTAGAGCAGTTTGCAATGAAAGAATGTAACAAATTTTTTTTTTCTCTGTGACCTCATCTACAGGTGCCATGATAATGATTATCAGCTCTTTTTGGATTTTGTTATTCAAAATTGTTCACTCACTGGTCACTTCATTAGGTACACGTGTTCAACTGCTCATTAACACCAATATCTAATCAGCCAATCACATGGCAGCAACTCAATGCATTTAGGCATGTAGACATGGTCAAGACGACCTGCTGAAGTTCAACCTGAGCATCAGAATGAGGAAGAAAGGTGATTTAAGTGATTTTGAACGTGGCATGGTTGTTGGTGCCAGACCGGATGATATGAGTATTTCAGAAACTGCTGATCTGCTGGGATTTTCCCACACAACCATCTCTAGGGTTTACAGAGAATGGACTGAAAAAGAGAAAATATCCAGTGAGCAGCAGTTCTCTGGGCGAAAATGCCTTGTTGATGCCAGAGGTCAGAGGAGAATGTCCAGACTGCTTTATGCTGATAAAAATGCTGCAGTAACTCATATAAGCATTTGTTGCAGCCAAGAAATGCAGAAGAGCATCTCTGAGCACACAACACATCAAATCTTGAAGTAGATGGGCTACAGCAGCAGAACACCACACTGGGTGCCACTCCTGTCAGCTAAGAACAGGAAACTGAAGCTACAAT
>VUQI01014701.1:1793-15874 GCA_015106735.1 Paratilapia polleni
ATAATTATTTTTTTTAAATTTTTTTTTTTTATTAAAATTAATTTTTTTTTTTTTTTTTTTTTTTTACCCAAAAAGTCAAACTAAGTGTAAAGTTTTATCCATCTGTTTTACATTTTCAAAACTTGATCAACAGCTCGTAATGACTATACTTCAGTGGATGAAAATATCTCAGCATGAAAGCCATCAAAACAGTCTGAAACTATACAAGTCAAAGATTTTGTGAAGAAAGCAGCACCTCTTGGTGATGCTGCAATTGAATGAAAAGGGGGTGTTCATAGTGGTAAGTAGATATGCCCCAGGAGATGGATTGGGAACTCCCAGCGGCTGGGAACCTGCTGGGATCCAGCTAGAAACTGGCTGCCAGCCGGCTTGGGGGGGGGGGCAGTTCTAAATGGCTGTATCTGTATTTTGACAGTTAAACTTGTTTTTATTGCCGCATACTTGGACTCTGGCCCATGAGCAGGTGTCACACTCACTGGACCCAGCAGACCTTTGACCCATCCTGCTCAGTCAGGGGGTCTACTGGCTGACTGTGTTTACTTGACCCCTTCTGACAATTTACTTTCCACACTTTTGCAACCACTGACACAATTTAAGAGAGCACCACCAGAAATATGGACAAGGATAACATTTATTTTCTCATGCTAAATATGTTGAGGTATATGCTACATGAGTGCATGCACAACTTAGTAAATTCCACTCATCAGCTCTTTTGTCTTTAAATTTGTTTTGCAATGATAAAATTGCTATTTCAGTATAAAGTAAATGACTAACTCATAATAATGAGGCTTAATTGATTATTTAATCTTCCAGAGGTTCTTTTCTTTGTCAGTACAATGAAACATATGAATGAAGGTTTTGTTTTGTTTTTGTGTTTTTTTTTATATTCTTTTATTTTTTTCGTTTTTTTTATATACACTTTATGTATTTCAGATTTTTCAGTGCTTTCTTAATGTTTCATCTCTCTGTCTTGCCCATTAGTGTCTCAGATGGGTGTAGCACAGGGACACAACATGTGTCCAGATCCTGGGATTCCAGATCGAGGAAAAAGAAAAGGCTCTGACTTCAGGTAAAAGCAAGTGGATACTTTTTCCCCAGCACCAGTCAATATCATTTTAACTGCAGCTGAATAGGTTGAGAATCCTGAAGAAGAATTGGCTGATTGACACAATACCATCATAGAAAATAAGTTTTGGTTAGCAAAGATTCTCATCAGTTTTACTTACCTTCCTTCTAGTCAAGAGTTGACCCTAATAAACATTATCTCAGACTTTATTCCCTACACTAGAAATCTATATGGCTTGTATAAAATGTAATCTAGTTCTATGAAGTATGAGGTTTTCTTTCTTTTCAGGTAAAATTTACTGTTGTAATGAAACAGCCTACATTACGTACAACCTACATGAATGTTGCAGTATTAGGACTGCCACAATAATCACACCATGCTTTTTTTTTTTAAATTCAGACCTAAATTTACTCCAATCTCCTAGTTTCCTGTGCTAATGTTTTTAGCTTCACACAGTTTATTGAGTTTTAGTGAACAGCGAGCTATTGTGGATTACATTTGTTGCTGTCACCAAGTCATGGACTGCATCTTGAAATGTGCTCTAGCGTGCGGCACATTACCCGATGCCACACCACACACAGCCCCAGCAACCAAACCAAATAGAGAAACGTGTACACAGAAACAAATGTTACCAATGGGATCATGGAGTTTTGTTCCTGTCCGAGCCAATTTCTCTATCAGTGGTCAGCGATAACACAGACAAATGGGTAACATCCATCTCTCGCAAGGGGAAATCACAGGCGAGAAGGCAAAATAAATGTGTATTTTTTTTCCAGTAAACATTTCTTCTTGATTCTCATACCTCATCTGCAAATCCACTGCTAAATTGTGGTTTTCTCTGGGAAGGTTTGCGGTGCTGATGTGTTTTTTTCCTGTGTGCAATTTTAACTGCAGGCGAGGAGCCACAGTGCATTTCTCCTGTGACGAGGGTTATGAACTGCAGGGCTCAAAGAGCATCACTTGTCTCAGAGTGACAGACAGCTACGTAGGCTGGAGTGACGATCGGCCCATCTGCAGAGGTAAGGATTGACATGTCTTGTTCATCTTTTCACCTGTGTAATGGAGGTAGACTCAATATGACCTCCATTTATATTTCATACTCAGGTGCTCAAGTTCCTTTTGCTTGCAAGTCTGCTGTCATTTTTTGTAGGTGCTCAGTCTCTCTATATTATGATTCAGTATTCACCATTATGTTGTGACTGGCCTGACTTTGACCTTTGGCCGGCGTTCTTTTGCTTCCTGTTGTTTAGCCATGCTGGCATAGTGCTGCCCATCAATCATGTTTTCCTTACTTGTGGCCAGTTGTGACAGGCAGGGAAAGGGATCCTTTTTTTTTTTTTCTGCTGATGTTATCCTTATTTTTCATTTCGCATGCAGAGCTCAGTAACACCAATTAGGACTTGGTGATTTTGGGCGATATAAAGAGGGTTGACAAACATGCCTTAGGAAGGTGTTGGGCCACCACATGCTGTCAGTACAGCTTCAGTGCACCTTGGCAATGATTCTTAAGTCTCTGAAAGTGTACTGGTGGGAACTACACCATTATTCCAAAGATATTCCCTCATTTTGTGTTTTAATGATGGTATTGAGAATGTAGAAAAACCCTCACAGGTGTTCAAATGGGTGGAGATCTGGTGACTGTGAAATCCATAGCATAGGACTGACATCTTTTTTCATAGACATCAAACCATTTAGTGACCCTTCATCCTGAAAGAGATCACCCACATCAGGATAAAGACGTTTCATCTTCATTTCACAACAACTTTATAATGATTTGTAATGGTCCCTCTATTAAGACGAACACTGGACAGAACCATGCTAGCAAAATGCCTCACATAGCATAACAGAGGCACCAAAGTTTTTCCTTTAAATTGTCACCGGTCTTTCAACTATACAAATTCCATTAAATCACAAATCAGTTAAGAATTGTCCTCTAAATGGGCAGCTGTGTGTCATTTCAAAGTTGCATTAAAAACAATATTAAATTAAAAAATGTTGTTTGTAATGTGGATATATATGATTCTTTGTCAATAATCAAGACTTGATATGGCCATAACTCAGAGGACGATCACTGGATTTCTTTTTGTGTGTGTGTGTGTGTGTGTGTGTGTGTATGTAAAGAGACATTTGAATTGACGTAACATCCACAGTGTCAGTGAAATTGCCCTTTCTATCATCCTCATTTAACCTTTGCGACTGTGCCTTTGTTCTGGCTCACCATGTTTAAATAAAGATTAAACATCATCTAGGAATAATTGAAGATCTGTATCCTAAATTAGCATTAGTCATCATTAAATTGAACAGCACTATCATTAGCACTGGAAAAAAACTTAATCTCTGGCTGCAAATTCATTCACTTTATAAAGAATTCATGGTTCCCTTTTCATTCACACCTCCTTTCTGCTCACACCAAGCTGTTGCAATTCTTTTTCGTTGCGGATTTGATTGCTGCTTAGCCTGCTGCACTTTCATGTCTCTCACCAAATACACAGAGTGGGATGTATCAGACATAATGATCCCCATGATTTAAAAAAAGAGGAGAGAATATGATAGTTTCAGTGGACTTCCTTTGTGCTGTATTATTTTCGTTAAGGTCACCCTCACTGTCAGCACAACTCATATTAATTACTTTACTCTCCCCTTAACTTCGCCAAAGTTCTTTTTAAATTTTAATAGGGGTGATTTGGTGGGAGAGGGGTGGAGCATGGAGCCACAGAGTGGGGCTTGAACACCCAAAGGACATCTCTTAGACATAATTCATTAAAATCTGGGTAGTTGGCTAAGGCCCTTTCAAATACTTTCAGGTTCCCCTTCACATATGTACACACACACACACTATTTTCTTAAAGTACTTCAATTTGAAGGGGTGTTTAATAGTTCTGTTAAGCAGACACCCTCAGGGCCTTGATAAGAAAAGTCACCTTGTCCTTTGAAGCTTGGTATGCTAACTGCTCATCTACTCTTTTTAGTTAGAATATCTAATTGCGTGACTCAATTGTTTGCATTTATCCCTTGACAGTGTTTTCTGTAGATATGCAGCATTTGCCACATGCATTTTGACCGATTTTGCTATGGCAGAGAATCAAAAAGACTCAAGTCTGAAATCATCAAGTTTGTTTACGTTAATATATAAATTACAGAGACTGACAGTATTTACAAAAAAAAGATCTTTCTGCAATATATTTTAGATCTGTGGTAAAAACTAATGTGTTTGATTGACTCTTTCATTAGTCTATTTTTTAATACTGCCACTTTAAATCGGCATAGCAAGTATTCAGAGGGAGTCTTGCAGTTTGTTGAGATGGTGGTTTATAATTGGGTGTTTTTGTTTTTTGTTTTTTTAATCATTTTATCATTACCAACCACTTGCCAAACATCTTCATCTTTTCAAAGTGATGCTTGGCTCTTGTGTCTGTGCAAGAAGCAGAGCATGCAGCACTTTGGCAGAGGAGCAACAGCAGCATTAGTGCTTCATCTGTGTCTACACAGGATGTGTTCAGGCACAGTATCCAAAGTAGGTCACCTGTATTTTAGCAGTGCTCGGAGCCTAACATCCATCCAGTATAGTTATGCATGTAAAATGGAAGGAAATATGCTCAAACTGTACAAATATACTTATGCTATACACTTGCAACCACAGCCATTATGAGCACAGTGTAGGTAGCTGTAGTGAATCAAAAAGGAGCATATCTGTTGGAGAACTGAAAAATGTTGCTGAACGCCTTATGTGCACATGTTCATTCAAGAAACCTCAAGCTAAAGAAATGCATTTTGAATTGTAACAGTTCATTTTGGCAAATGTCCTCATTAGGATGCTCTTTGGGATGCTTTCCATCTTGCTTGGTAAAGACTGAACTTTTTTTTTTTTTTCTGTACATGGAACACAGCACACACAATTAACTATGAAATACACAATACACAATGGAAATGGAGTATTAAACAGTTGAATTGTGGGGTTAAGGCACAATCAGTAGCATGACTTGTAGATACAATCATGAGGAGAATTTCATGCAAGCCAGAATTTCTTGTAATGTTTTAAAGTAGTCTTGAGCAAAACTTCTCCAGGCTTTCTGAAGGTCTTTCAAAGTTTTTCTTTGGACATTGGCTGCTTTTTCACTCATTTTCAGTCCAGTCCTTGTACCTGACCATTTTCACAGGATTGTTTTTTTTTTAAATTTGTTTCAAAATGGCACTTAACTCAACCAATGAACTAGTGTAGTGTACATATAACAGACAAATTAGTAAAGAACCAATTTGAAATTGTATCTTTATGCAGTGTGTTACTAGCAGCCTGTGGGGGAAAAAAAAACAAAATAACATAATTTGCTCTCATTTCTTTAGTTGAATCTGTTAAAATTCAAAAGATCGCACAGTTTGACAGGCATAAAATAGTATTTTTGCACCAGCAAGGTGATTCCCAAAGAGCAATTAGACGGAAACTTGTCATATCTCGACATGGTGTGCAGTGTGTCCTTAAAAGATTTGAAGAAACTGGGCAATCGGAGGACAAACAAAGAAGTGGACGGTTTTAAAACTATCTACAGCAGATGAACAGTATCTGAAAGTCATGTCCTTAAGAAACAGGAGAAAATCCAGGAAAGACCTGACACAGGACCTGAGAGATGCATCTGACCCCTCAGTTGATCCATCTACTGTTCACTGAAGCCTCATCAGAAATGGTCTCAGTGGAAGGGTGGCTGTCAAGAAGCCATTCTTAAGGAAGGGAAACAGGGAGAAAAGGCTGAGGTATGCCAAATTACACAAGAGCTGGACTGAAAATCAGTAGTAACAGGCCTTATGGAGAGATGAATCCAAATTTGGAATTTTTGGTTGAAATTGTCATCAGTATGTATGGAGGAGCTCAGGAGAGAGGTACAACAGTGAGTGTCTATAGCCATCTGTAAAACACGGTGGAGGCTCTGTCATGGTTTGGGGCTGCATTTCAGCCAGTGGTGTTGGAGATCTGGAGGTCAAAATTGGTGGAATTATAAACAAGCAAAAGTACCATCAGATTTTGATCCATCATGCAATACCATCTGGAAAGCATTTGATTGGCAGTGGCTTCATTTTCAGAATTACAATGATCCCAAACACACTGCCAATGCAGTAAAAGCAATGAATAGAAAAACAAGCAAAGATACACCAGTCATGGATTGGCCTCCCCAGAGCACGGACCTCACCATTATTGAAGCAGTGTGGGATCAGAACAGAGAACAGAACAAAAGGCAGCCAACATCCAAAGAAGAACTTTGAATGTCTTTTAAGAAGTCTGGAAAACTATTCCTGAAGACTACTTAAATGACATTACAAGAAAGTCTAAGAGAATTGGTTTGTAGAATAATGGTGGTCATACCAAATGTTGACTTTCAAACTCATTAGAATTGTACAAACATTTTTGCCTTATATACTGCATTTCCATTTATGTTTGCATGTGTTTAAATAAATCGTTGCACCTTTTTCCCATTTTCCTAACAGAGTATAAAGAAATGAGGGGTGGCTCAAGATGTTTGCACAGTCCTGTGCAGCTCCTGTGATTTATAAATAGAAAGTATGTTTTCAAACTGTCATTGACCGCAGATTTGCCTTGTTTTCTTGTTTCTTGTTTTCTAGCACCAATGTGTGGAGGTCAGTTGAGAGGACCCAGTGGTGTCATCACATCTCCAAACTACCCAGTTCAGTATGACAACAATGCTAACTGCACTTGGGTCATCACAGCAACAGACACATCTAAGGTAAAGGTCATTAAACATGGGACTGAAGCAACAGTGCAGGGTGTTAATTTTGCTTTGCTGTTGTAATCACCAGTTTCCAGTTGTGCCTTGAGTGGTGTCTTTAGCTGCCAGCTGACTGATATATTTGCACCTTTTAGGGAGGAACTCCAGAGGAAGCACTTCTCTGACACAGATGACTCATTTTATGCTTTTGATAATTGCTACAGGACACTTTAGGGGCTGTTCAACACACCATGTGACAGAAGCTTTCTTATTGAAAAATGTGAGCGATAAGGAAAATGAAAGGTGGGGAAAGAACACTGGAAGTGAGCCAGCAAAAGACAAAGCGAGTTGTTAGAAACACCTGTGGTGAGGGAGAGAAGAAGAGAGTAAAATGGACAGGAGAGTAATGGAGAGGTTTTGAGAGCATGCTTGGAGGATATCATGAAAGTGTCACAGCCATTCTGTTCAGACCATTGACTTTGGAGTTGTGTTCAAGGCCAACCAGCTGCTATCCTGCCAAATATCCTTCTCTGAACTCAAACAAAATGGTTTTACAAATCTGTTCTCTTATTGCACTGTGCCAAATAGAAGAGAGGCAATGTGAGGTGAGAGGCAAGGTAGGACGAGGAGTCAGATTTAATATGCACCCACACAACCCCACCCTTTGCTTGCATGTATACAAACACAACCAAGCATTTGACACCCTTGGGTATACCCAGTGGGCAGCCTGCTGGAACAGACACCAGTATTTTAGGCTGCCTCTTGCTCTGTGACTGGTTTAGATGAAGATGGAGAGAGACTGCTCTTTCTGTTTAGAGATGTAATGGGCTTCTATTCCTGCCCAGCCAGAGATTTTAGGTCAGTCAGGAGACTGAGGCAGAACCACAAAGGGAGGTGGGTGGGACATGACAAAGCTCTTCTAGACCTACCACCCTCATGACATGATAACTAATTTGGGTTTTTGTCAAGTGGTGCTGCTTCACAGTGTCCTGAAGATACTGAATGCAGCTGTTTGAAGTTGGCAGTCTTTCAAGTGTTGTTCAATTTTTGCCAAAAAAGCCAAAATGGCCCCAACTTCATTGTTCAGCAAGACAGTGATCCTAAACATACACCCCGTTATACAGATCTATCCTCTAGACCTGATCTCTGAACAAGTGAGACTAATCACTTGTTCAAATGTGGAGAGTTCTTCAGGTTGCTTGGAATAACCTACGTGCCCAAGTACTTTGAAAAATGTATCTATTTATTTGGTTTTTTTTTACCCCTTTTTATCATGATATTTATAAAGTTAATTAGTTCATTAAACAATTCATTATTTTTAAAAGTACTCTCATGTTATTATTACTGCCTGGAACCTATACATATTACTCAATGTGTCTGGTTTATGGTGGAAATACCACCTGCAAAGATGCTACAGTATCAGGCAGGACTAGGGTGTATATAATAGTTTAATATATAATCAGTATTCAGGCAGACATTCAGAGCTGTGTTTTCTTTACTTAAATCACAGCAGCAGACTTACAAGGGATTTACAGCTGACTTGACAGAAGTAGAAATACAGGCAGTGGAACAGGTGCAAGGTTTTCGTCCAGCCCACAGATGAACTAAGTATGCCCTCTGTATATAATGCTTAGTTCAACCTTGCTGATCACAGTGACAGGTATATGTGCCTAAGAATTATTCAGGTATTTACAAATGCCAAATATATTATGTGCAGCTGTTAAATAGTCTATTTAAGCACAACTGAAACAAACAGATGCCAAAAAACATGTTTCAAAAAAGTTCCATCACCTCTTTTCTTTTTTTTTCTTTTTTTTTTAAACCGCACCCTATAAGTGTTTGGAAACTGGGGACCAGTTGCTGCATTTTTAAAAACTAAATGTTTTTGCACTGTTGCTTAAGATAGGATTTCATCTGCTCAACTGTTTTGGGCTTCCTTGGATGCATTTTTCTGTTTCATTTTGTGCTAAATGTTTTTATTGGAACATTTGGCACAAAATGGCAGGCCAGATTAGAACCCATACTCTTTTACTGCAGAGCCATACTGTTGCCATGAAGAATGCAGTTTGGCATTGTGTTGATGAAACAAGCAAGGATTTCATTAGAAAAGATCATCTGTGGGCAGCATATGTTGCTCCAAAACCTGCATATATCATTCAGAATAAATGGTGCATAAACACATGTTTAAGTTACCCATGCCATGTGCACTAATGCATCACCATACCATCACAAATCTGGCTTTTAAAGTGAATATGAGAAGCTGGGTGCTCCCTCTGGCATAGAGGACAAGATATCTGTGATTTGAAGATGGCAGCATGTCTGGATATTGTTTCTAAATGTTTTTTCTTTGCATGGTAGAGTTTTAGTTTGCCTTCATAGATGCAAAGACAAACTGTGTTCACTGACAATGGTTTTCAGAAGTGTATCTGAGCCCATGCAGTGATTTTCAAACAGTTGTGTCTGCTTTCGGAGCAGTGCTACCTGACGGGCCTGAAGATCACGTCTGTTCAATATTGGTTTTCAGCCTTCTTACATGCGTATAGAGATTTCTCTGAATTCTCCTAATCTTTGATTGATATAATGTACCGCAGATGATAAAATCCCCAAAATCTTTGCATCGAAACACTATTCTTAAATAGCTGACCTATATGCTCACACAGTCTCAACCAGAGTGGTGAATTCTGCCCATTTTTATTTCAGAAAGACTCTCTGGCATAATTGTTTTGTACTCTATCAGCTAACTGATTAACTTAATTACTTGTGAGACGTTTCACAGAACATTTTACATTTTGTTGTCTCGTCCTAACTATGTTTAAATGTGTCACCGGCATTATATTAAAAACAGGCATATGTTTATTTGAATTTTAGATTTACATTTTGCACATTTTTGGAAACATGGTTGTATATCACTGAAATTGCTTCACCTGTTCAGTGCAGAGGATTTTTTTTTTACAACTCCTTCACAATATGGCTGCTATGCTTTTTTCCCCCCCTCTCTCTTTTTCTTTTTTTTTAAATTTTTTTATTTCCACCCCCTCTGTACCTCACCTGTTGGCTGGCAGATGGGAGATGAGTTTGTGCTATGAAACTCTATTTATCGAGCGATCTGACCTATTTTGCCTACACACCATCAATCTTTTCTCTCCACCTTGGCAATTTTCATTAGGCACTAGGTTTAACATAGGACAGAATGCAATTTGCATTTATATAAGCTTTTTCATTAGGCCTTGCACTCTCAGCCCTCTGAAAACATTAAGAATTTGCCGGAAATCAGTGGCAGCCAATTTAAACTAGGAGGCAAAGACTTTCCTTGTTTTGCTTTTTATTTTTATGTAGTCTCCTCTGTCACTCGATTTTTCTTTTTGGCCTTGTTATCAATATTTTGCACTTTTATAATTATACCTTCTGTTGTTTGTCTAGAGTTGACCCCTCGCCCCCCTTGGCCAAGAAACAGTTATTGTTTTCCTGTTTTTGTCCTTGTTTATCCTTTGTCCGCAGCATAAAACTAAAATGAAACAGATAAAATAATTATTTAGGTTTTATTCTTTATTGGAAAGATTTATGCACTAGATTGTAAGAAACACTTTTGCGACCTTAGTGATCCACATATACACCTGGTGGGCAGCCTCAAGTCCCCTGCCATATCACCTGATATGCTTTTAAAGCCATTGTACTGGAGGTCTGTGTAATAGGCCACAAAGGCATCTGAAACCTGAGTATGATCAGCAGCAGTGAAGGTCATGCAGACCATCTGGCAGGCAATCAGATATCTGATTAGATTAGAGTTCGTAATCAGCAGACGCAATAAACACATACACAGTCATGTATGCGTAATATACTTCGTGGCGCTACCGAGCTTTTAAGTTACACAGGGTATGAGATTTAAAAGAGAAGAAAATGATCATAACAAAAAACTTAACTACAGTGCATACAGCTGGAAGTTTGATGGGCAAATACTCAGACAGAACTGATGGATGATGGATTGATGAACGGAGGGATGGAAAGTCACAGATGGGAAGAAGTCTCTCCTCTGCACATGGTTCCAGGAGCATTAAAGCATCTGCTTTCTACATTTGTCTTGTCAATGTCCCCGCTGTTGTCTAGGTGATCAAGCTGACATTTGAAGATTTTGACCTAGAGCGAGGCTATGACACCCTGACGGTGGGAGACGGCGAGGTGGTGGGAGACCAGAAGACCATCTTCCACGTGTGAGTGACTCTTTTGACCTCGTTCTTTTCTGCCTTTAATCTATCCTCTGTTCTCTAACTTCTTTTAGCTACCTGTCATTTTCATTTTTGCTAGTCATGTTGCAGGTAATCATATTCCGCCTTTGCTCTCTCTTTCCTCTTCACCTTTCTTCTTTGTGGGACACTTGCCTTTTCTCCTCCGCCACTTCCCTGCTCCCGACAGCACCCGTCTGTCTTCTTGTTCCCCTCCAGCCCTTTTTTCCTACAGTTTCTCTTTCATTTCATCACCACCTGATGCAGTAGTGCATGAAAAATAGATGTCGCACCACATTGTCAATCATCTCTCTTTTCACTGTTAAAAACAAGATCACAGCCATGTGGCGCAGCATTGCAAACTGCATATTGATGCCCCCTAATGGAGTTTGTGCTAGCAGATGCTCCATAACAATTCACAGGATGTTGTTATTAATTGTGCTGAAATTTACCACCTTAATAAAGTTTTTATAGATCAATTTTTATGCAAGGCTGCTTAGCTGGGGTGGAAACCAGGAGGAGGTTGGAGATAAATGAGGGAGAGGTTTGTGGAGGAAGGGTTTGCTGATGTGAGATCGTCCTCACTTTAATATTTTTGTGCACTTGCACATACACTAACAAAACACGCAAGACAAACACTGAATATGACTTAATCTCTTCAATTAAAGATTTTCCCCCCGCCTTTATGGGCTCCTTTATGCTTTAAAAGTAGAGTGAGTAATTCAGTCTTGCGCTCCTGCACACAAACAAACTAGAACAATTTAAGACCAGAGAATATACTGCAGCTATCAGCACTGTTAAACTCAAGACTATATTTTTGTGAATCAGTGGTGCAGGCGAGCGTGTGCAGGGTGTAGGGAATAATTTTTTGTAACTTTACGGTCAGAGGCATGTAACCTTAGTGCAGCACAGTCATAAATGTGGTTTATAGGCAGTTAGTCACAACCAATCAAATGCACTTTTTTCATTTTAAGACACTGTGCTCTGACAGTTTAATAATGGAAGGAAACTATTTGGAGTGAATATGCTACAACAGTTTTTTCCCATAAGGGAAATAATGTCCTTATTTTGTATGTTGCAGCCACAGCTAAAAGGGTGGTGACGATGACAAACAAAAGAACAAAAAAACTCAACTACAAAACACAGGTCATCAACAAGGATAATATTTTAGACAGTGATTAGCTTAGTGGTAAATTATTAACACACTGACTAAAGTTGTCTGGATGGATGTTATATAATAGCCCTGCAAGTTTACCCTATTACTCTATGATTTTTGACTAGCATTTAATGCTACATTGGATATACAACATTTTAGATTTTCTCCCACAAGTGCCCGGGAGTGCACAGACATCCAACAAATTACCGAAAGTCTGTAAAAAAGAACAAAAACTTATCCAGACACTACTACTACTCCCACCATCCTGCATGTTCTATCACTAAAATTAGAACCCTTAATCACTTACTCTGCAGCTATACCCTTCCTCATTAGAGTTGGGGGGAATTACTATTCAAATAGGATTAAATTACTTCTGTGGCATTGACTGATCTTGTCTTCATTTTCCACTTTCTTGTCTCCTGCTATTTTGAATTTAAGGGTTGGGATAAAAAGACGTTTCTCAGGTTAGGACGGCTTAAAAACAGCTTTAAAGTACTTCTCTTTGACGAGAAAAGTCAGATATTTGAATATAAAACTTTAGGTGTTGTTTTTGTACTTAATTTGTTAAATGATGCAGCAGAAACCGGTCTCCTGGCTGTTAAGGTGATGGCAAGGTCATAGCTAAAACACTGCTAAGAAACAATTTAATCAACTGACCTGGATTTCACATACGACATACCTTGCAGTCTTCGGTATATCTGTAGCAGAACATATAGAATATTCAAGAGAAGACTTTATGGGAATATCTATTTATAAGATGTGTGTTGACCTTTCTTGTTTTGTAGCTTATCTGGTACAACCACTCCAGACCTTGTCGTTAGTACCAGTCACCAGATGTGGCTCAACTTCAAAACAGATGATACCAGTGGCTCCTTGGGCTTCAAGGTGTCCTATGAAGGTAAGAAAGCTTTAAACATTTTGGTTTTCAATGAGTGGGATGTTTCAGCTTGCTAGTTGCATTTTAAAAAGGACTGTTTAACTTCTTTGAGTTAGCTTTGAAGACAGTCAAGTAGCATCAAAGGGGGGTGAGGTTAAAGTCTAAAGTCATGCCAGTGGTAATTTATTTTTAAACGATCATGCAGTGAGTCATCACAGCACAGAGACATAAGAAACAGGAGCAATCTTTATAGTTAGAATTAAAATCTTAAATAACTCCTTCTTTGACAGTGTCAAATAGAAGTGAATTTCTTTTTTGATCAGTTATGTTGGTGCGTTGTGACTCACTGCTGAAGACTAACATCATATGCTCAAACAGAGCACATTTTGCTACAGTTGGCTGCTGGTCTTCCCAGTATGCGTCATTCCAAGTTTAGTTTCAAAGACATAATGACAGAGTTTATGCATCTATCTCATTTAAAGGTTCTATATGAGATTTTCAACAGTAACACAGCAGCAAACAACAATTATATGGCTGCTATGTAACAGAAAAACAAGAGGAATGGCATCTATAGCAGAGCAGGAAGTCCCCCTCCCTCTCTGTGTGTTGGGATCTAAGCGTCTCTGTTCTCGGTCGTTTCAGCATCTGTAAAGTGACAAGAGTGAGTTACCGCACCCCACTGTAAATGCGGGAGTAGAGTCTAGAGCGTTCAGCCAGCAAAACAGTGAATGCAAAAGGAAAATAAACAAAAAAAAAATGGAAACAAGTAATTTACTTAATTTGGTTATTTTTGTGGCGTCTCTTCACTTTAGCTCAGTGTGAGTCGTTACTGCTGTTGTACTTCTCTCCTTTGCTCTCTGTTTCACCGTGTGTGTGTGTGCATGTCCCCTCTGCTCCTCTTCAGCTCCATGCCACTGTGAATCAGACTCACACAGAGTGTAGCAGAAGAGAGACAGGCTAAGTCAACATAATGTTACTTTAAATAAGGGCACCTTGATATAATACTGTAAGTTAAAAACTTCCCAACAAGTGTTACTTTTTTTTTTTT